>SJYA01007408.1:43365-54154 GCA_006410615.1 Neotragus moschatus
ACTGGCACAAAGACAGAAATATAGATCAATAGAACAAAATAGAAAGCCCAGAGATAAATCCACACACCAAGGGACAACTTATCTTTGACAAGAGACAAAAATATACAATGGAGAAAAAGCAATCTCTTTAACAAGTGGTGCTGGGAAAACTGGTCAACCACCTGTAAAAGAATAAAACTAGAACACTTTCTAACACCATACACAAAAATAAACTTAAAATGGAATAAAGATCTAAATTTAACACCAGAAACTATAAAACTCCTAGAGGAGAACATAGGCAAAACACTCTTTGCCATAAATCACTGCAACATCCTCTATGACTCACCTCCCAGAATAATTCAAATAGAAACAAAAATAAACAAATTAGACCTAAATAAACTTAAAAGCTTTTGCACAACGAAGAAAACTGTAAGCAAGGTGAGTAGGCAGCCTTCATAATAGGATAAAATAATAGCAAATGAAACAACTTACAAAGAATTAATCTCCAGCTACAAGCAGTTCATGCAACTCAATACCAGAAAAATAAGCAACCCAATCAAGAAATTGGCCAAAGAACTAAACAGACATTTCTCCAAAGAAGACATACAGATGACTAACAAACACATGAAAACATGCTCAACCTCACTCATTATCAGAGAAATACAAATAGAAGCCACAATTAGGTACCATCTCATGCTGGTCAGAATGGCTGCCATCAAAAAGTTTACAAACAATAAATGCTGGAGAAGATGTAGAGAAAAAGAAACCCTCTTACACTGTTGGTGGGAATGCAAACTAGTACAGCCACTATGGAGAACAGTGTTAAGATTTCTTAAAAAAACTGGAAATAGAACTGCCATACAACCCAGCAATCCCACTGCTGAGCATACATGCCAAGGAAACCAGAATTTGAAAGACATATGTGTACCCCATTGTTCATTATAGCATTGTTTACAATAGCTANTTGGTGGGAATGCAAACTAGTACAGCCACTATGGAGAACAGTGTTAAGATTTCTTAAAAAAACTGGAAATAGAACTGCCATACAACCCAGCAATCCCACTGCTGAGCATACATGCCAAGGAAACCAGAATTTGAAAGACATATGTGTACCCCATTGTTCATTATAGCATTGTTTACAATAGCTAGTACATGGAAGCAACCTAGATGTCCATCAGCAGATGAATGGATAAGAAAGCTGTGGTACATATACACAACGGAATACTACTCAGCTATAAAAAAGAATGCATTTGAATCTGTTCTAATGAGGTGAATGAAACTAGAGCCTATTATACAGAGTGAAGCATTGTAATATACCAATACAATATATTAATGGATATATATGGAGTTTAGAAAGATGGTAAAAATGATCCTATATGCAAGACCGCCAAAGAGACACAGAGCTAAAAAACAGACTTTTGGACTCTGTGGGAGAAGGCGAGTATGGGATGATTTGGAAGAATAACATGGAAAGATATTTATACCATATGTGAAATAGATGACCAGTCCATGTTTGATCATGAAACAGCACTCAAAGCCAGTGCACTGGGACAATCCAGAGGGATGGAATGGGAAGGGAGGTGGGAGGAGTGTTCAGGTTGGGGGGGGGGGACACATGTACACCTGTGGCTGATTCATGTCAATGTATGGCAAAAGCTAGCACAATATTATAAAATAATTAGCCTACAATTAAAATAATTCAATTATTTTCTTTTAAAGAAAGAACGAAACAAAGTTTTAACTCAACTAAGAAATACACTACATGGGTTCAACATCAGAGTGGATGAGGGAGAAAAACAAATCATGATCTGGAAGATGAAACAATGGAAATCACTCAGACAGAGTAGCATTTTTTTTTTAAGCAAAACAAATTAAGAGACCTTTGGGACATCAACCAAAATACTAATAACATTCATATTCTAGGGGCCCCAGAGAATAAGAGAGAAATAAATAACTAAAGAAGTTATTTCAAGAATTCATGATGGAAACCTTTCCTAATCTTGGGAAGGACATAGGAATCCAGGTTGAGGAAACCCAGAGAGTTCCAAGTTAGATGGAGCCAAAGAGATATACTCCAAGACATATTATAATTAAAGTAGTAATTAAGAGGGACTCTGAGCAGCAGTAAGTGAAGAATAACTTGTTACATATAAGGAAAACCCCATAAAGTTTTCAGAAGACTTTTCAGCTGAAAATGTACAGGCCAGAAGGGGGCAACATGATTTATTTTTGAAAAGCTGAAAGAAAAAAGAATCAACCAAGAATTCTTTACCTAACAAAATTATCGTTCAGAATTAAAGGAGATGTAAAGAGGTTTGGACACTACTGAGTGACTTCCCTTTCACTTTTCACTTTCATGCATTGGAGAAGGAAATAGCAACCCACTCCAGTGTTCTTGCCTGGAGAATCCCAGGGATGGAGGAGCCTGGTGGGCTGCCATCTATGGGGTCACAGAGTCAGACACGACTGAAGTGACTTAGCAGAGCAAAGAGGTTTCCAGATGTACAAAACCTAAAGAAGTGTGTAATCACTAAAGTAACCCTACAATATATGTTAAAGGGAGTTCTTTAAGCTGAAATAATTGCTAATAAAAAAAACATACAAAAGTAAAAATCTCAGTGGCAAAGGCAAATATATAATAAAGGTAGTGAATTAGATCACTTATAAAGTAAGCATGAAGATTATAAAAAATAGCAGTAAAGTTAAATTACAAGTATGTGTAAAATAAAAAGATGTCAAGTATGCCTTGCAAGCATAAAACATGATGGAGGATGAATAAAACAAGATAGCTTTGGAATGTGCTACCAACTTAAACTATTATACAGAATATTAAATGTGAACCTCACAGAAACCACAATTTTAAAAGTCTTATAGTAAATATCAAAAAAAGTGAAAGGAATCTAAACTTGGCATTAAAAAACACACAAAAGAAGAGAGAAAGAGGAAAGGAACAGAGAGGAATAACAAAAATAGACAGAAGACAATTTCAAAATGGTGATAGGTGTTGACAAATTTTGTACATTTATATCTATACCTAGTAATAATTACTACAAATATAGATTTACAAAATTTGCCAGCCAAAAAGCATAGAGTGGTTGAATGGATAAACAATTATGTCAATATATTGCCCACAAGAACTCATTTCAGAAGAAAGGATACACACAAACTGAAGGTGAAATAATGGAAAAAAATAAGTAAATGGAAATGAAAAGAAAGCTGGAGTAGTCAGACAAAATAGACTTTAAAACAAAAGCTATAACAAAAGGAAAAAAGATATTAAAAATATGATAAAGGGCTCAATCCAGCAAGAAGATATAACTTTTATAACATTTATGCACCCAACATAGGAATGCCAAGATATATAAAACAAATATTAATGGATTCAATGCAAGAAATTAAAAGCAATACAATAATAAAGAACATTAATATTACACCTACATCACTTGATGTATCATCCAGACAGATAATAAACATTCATTAGGTTAAATAATATGCTAAATCACACTGACTAATAGATGTAGCAAAGTGTTAGTCGCTCAGCCATGTCCAACTTTTTGCAACCCAGTGGACTGTAGTCTGCCAGGCTTCTCTGTCCATGGAATTCTCCAGGTAAGAATACTGGCATGGGTTGCTGTTCCCTTCTCTAGGAGTATCTTCCTGACACAGGGATCAAACCTGTGTCTCCCACATTGTCAGCAGATTCTTTACCATATGAGCCACTAAGAAATTACAGAACATTTTATTTAAAAGTAGCAGAATACATATTCTTTTCAAGGGTATATAGAAAATTAAAGAATAATACCTATTAGTTCACAAAACAAATCTCAAATAAAATCAAGAATTTTAAAGTAATATCAAGGGCCTTCTCTGACCAAAATAGTATGAAACTAGAAATCAATTAAAGGAAAAAAATAGGAAAATTCACAAATATGTGGAGATTAAATAAGATGTGACTGAACAACAAAGGGGTCATCAAAGAAATCAAGGGAGAAATCAAAGCATTCTTAGGGATAAATTAAAACAGAAATATAGCATACCAAATTCTATGTAACACAGCAAAAGTAGTTCTAAGAGGGAAGTTGTTAGTAATGCAGGCCTGACTCAAGAATGAAATAAAAAGATTCCAAGTAAATAAAGTAATGTTATACCTAAAGAAACTAGAAAGAGAACAAAGTTCAGAATTAGTGAAAAAAAATCAAGTAGGAAAGAGGAATAAAATGATAGTGAAAATNATTCTATGTAACACAGCAAAAGTAGTTCTAAGAGGGAAGTTGTTAGTAATGCAGGCCTGACTCAAGAATGAAATAAAAAGATTCCAAGTAAATAAAGTAATGTTATACCTAAAGAAACTAGAAAGAGAACAAAGTTCAGAATTAGTGAAAAAAAATCAAGTAGGAAAGAGGAATAAAATGATAGTGAAAATAAGAGTTTAAATAAAGACTGAAAAAAGAAAATGGAAAGGTTTGATGTAATTGAGATTTGATTCTTTAAAAATATAAGCAAAAGTCAACAAACCTTTAGCCAGACTAACCAAAGAAAAAAGGAAATTCAAATAAATAAAATCAGAAATAAACAAGTTATAACTGATACCACGAAAATTCAAAGGATCATGAGAAATTACTAAATAATCATGTACTATGGAAATTGTACAACCTAGAAGAAATGGAATTCTAAATTCCTAAAAATATACATGCTCTCAAAACTCGTGAAGAAAAGGAAAATCTAAATAGGCCACTCACTCAAAAAGATATTGAAAGAGTAATCTAAAATTTCCCAATAAGAAAAAATTGAGGACCAGAAGACCTCATTAGCAAATTCTATAATATATATATACAAGATCTTATATGTATTTTCTTGAGCTTTTCAAAAAAAAAAAAAACTGAGTTTGGAAGATTTTCCTCCTCTTCAATTTATGAAGAAAGCATTATGCTGGTTTCAAAACCAGACAAGGATATCTCAAGAAAAGAAATCTGATAAACATTTGCAAAAATATTCAATGAAGTATTAGCAAACTAAATCTATAAATGAATCATTCACCATTTTAAAGTGCAATTTGTTTTGGGATGCAAAGATTGCTCAACATCTGCAAATTAATCAAAATGAAACAACGTATTAATGAAATAAAAGATAAAAATCATATGGCCATATCAATAGGTGTGGGAAAAGCATTTGACAAGATCAAACAACAATTTATGGTAAAAACTTCAAAAACCAGTTATCAAAGGAACATGCTTCAATAAAATAAAGGCTGTAAATGACAATTCCATAGCTACTACCATCCTCAACAGTTAAAAGCTAAAAGATTTTTCTCTAAAATCAGGAACAAGATAAGGATGCCCACTGTGATCATTTTCATTCCATATGCAATGCAATGAAATGTATTTCCTTCCATATGCAACTGTTGGACTCAGTTCGCTAATAGGATTGGAAGTACTATCCACATCAATTGGAGAGGAAAAGGGAATTAAAAAGCATTAAAATAGGAAAAGATTATTTAAGACCCACAAAATTAAATATACAGATATCTGTTTTGTTTTTCTCTGTATCTGTAACAAACTATCATAAAGAGAAATTAAGAAAATAATCCATTTACAATTGTGTCAAATGTAATCAAGGTAGTGAAAGATCTGATACCAAAAATTTTAAAACACTAGTGAAAGAAATTGAAGAAGACACAAATAAATTAAAAGATATGTTATGTCCATGAATTGAAATAATTCATTATTGTTAAAATGCCCATGCCTTCCAAAGCAACTTGAAGATTCAATGCAGTCACCATAAATATTTCAATGACATATTTCACAGAAGTTGAAACAGGCGATTCTAAATTGTTTATGGAATCACAAAAGATCACAAATAGTCAAAACATTTTTTAGAAAGTACAAAGCTGGGGGCATTAAGCTCCCTGATTTTCAACTATACTATGAATCTATAGCAATCAAAAATTGACATATACACAGATACACGGATGAATGGGACAAAACAGAGTTCAGAAATAAGTCCACGTGTATTTGGTCAATTAATTTTTGAAAAACCAGTCAATCCTAAAGGAAATAAGTCCTGAATGTTCACTGGAAGGACTGATGTTGAAGCTGAAACTCCAATACTTTTGTCACATAATGGGAAGAGTCAACTCATTGGAAAAGACCCTGAAGCAGGGAAAGATTGAAGGCAGGAGAAGAGGATGAGAGAGGATGAGATGGATGGCATCACTGATTCGATGGACATGAGTTTGAGCAAGCTTAGGGAGTTGGTGATGGATAGGGAAGCCTGATGTACTGTAGTCCATGGGGTCTCAAAGAGTCGGATACAACTGAGCAACTGAACTGACCTTATGACAAATAAGCAAAGCTCATACAGTGGAAAAGCAAGAGTCTTTTCAGTAAGTGATGGAAAAACTGGACAGTCGCATGCAAAATAATGAACCTAGACAACTCTCTTATGTCATATGCCAAAATTAACTCAAAAGAAGTTAAAGACTTGAGTGTGGGGATTTTCCCTGGCAGTCCAATGGTTAGGACTCCATGCTTCCACTTCAGGGGACTTATGTTTGGTCCCTGATCAGCAAACTAAGATCCCACATGGCATGTGGTGCTTCCAAAAAAATTAAAAACAAATAAAAAAGACTTCCATGTAAGACCTGAAACCATTAAATTCCTAAAAGAAAACATAAGTTTTTATTTCACTGATATCCATCTTTAGTGGTGCTTATGTGGATCTGACTCCTAAGACAACGNCCAAAATTAACTCAAAAGAAGTTAAAGACTTGAGTGTGGGGATTTTCCCTGGCAGTCCAATGGTTAGGACCCCATGCTTCCACTTCAGGGGACTTATGTTTGATCCCTGATCAGCAAACTAAGATCCCACATGGCATGTGGTGCTTCCAAAAAAATTAAAAACAAATAAACAAAAAAGACTTCCATGTAAGACCTGAAACCATTAAATTCCTAAAAGAAAACAAGTTTTTATTTCACTGATATCCATCTTTAGTGGTGCTTATGTGGATCTGACTCCTAAGACAATGGAAACAAAGCAATAATAAACAAATGGGAATACATCAAGCTAAAAAGTTCTGAATAGTGAAGGAAAAAATTTCAAAACAAAAGGTATTTTACAGAATATGAGAAGCTATTTACAGATCATATATTCAATACAGGGTTAGTATATAAAATATAAAAAGAACTCATATGACTAAAGAAAAAAGACAAAACCCACTTAAAAATGGGCTGAGGTCCTAAAGAGCTATTTTTCCAAGAAAGGACATATGGGTAGCCAAGAGGCACAAGAAAGAATGATCAATATCTCTAATTACTAGGGAAACACAAATCAAAATCACCATGAAATATCACCTCACATATTGTAGAATCAGTTCAGTAGCTCAGAATGGTTATTATTAAGACAGATAACAAATGTTGGATAAAATGTGGAAAAAAGGGCACACTTATCCAGTTGCTACTAAAAGCTGATAATGTCACTATGGAAAACAGTATGGAGAGTGCTCAAAAAATTAAGAACTATCATATGACCTAGTTATTCTATCATAGATATTTATCTGAAGAATATGAAAACACCAATTTGAAAATATATATGCACCCTTGTATTCATTGCTGCATTATTTACAATTGTCAAGATATGGAAGTAAACTGCCTGTACACTGATGGACGAATGAATAAATAAGATGAGGTGTATATACACAATGGGATACTACTCAGTCATTAAAAAAAAAAAAACATGAGATTCTTCCATTTGAAACCTGGATATCTCTTGAAAGTATTGGATTTGCCAAACAGTTCATTTGTATTTCTGTAGTATCTTAGAAAAAAACCCAGATGAACTGTTTGCCTATCCAATATTATGCTATGTGATGTCAGAGAAAAACAAATATGCCTGATTTTATTCATACATAAAACCTTTAAAAAAAAAAAGTAAAACAAAAACAGATGCATGGAAACAGATATCAGATTAGTGTTTATCAGAGGAAGAGAAAGTTAAGGGTCCAGAAAAATGAGTAAAGAGAGTCAACTGCATGATAATGGATGGTAACTCGATTTGTGGGGTGATCAGTTTGTAGTGCATACACATGTAAAACTATAATGTTGTACACTTGAAACTATAATGGTAATAATATCATCTCCAAGGAAAAAATTACGATGTTATTTTCAACTAAATCTCTTAAAATAAGAATGTTAACGAACAACTTGGACACAGTTTTAATGAACAGAAACTCAAGATAAAGGTAATTCAGTGAGGAAGATAGGTGACTAATCTCATTCAATACTTTCCAAAGATCCCTAGCTATCCAACACAGCAGTGTGTAACACACATACCAACACAAACACTCTGTGATCTCAAAACTTTGGGAAGTGCTGGGTAATGTAAAATAATTTTCTAACATTGTGCTGTTTATTTTTGCAAAGTGTCTAGGTGACAAATGTTGAACCCATCAAAATGAAGCAGGTTTGACTTCATTTTAGGAATTTGTGACTTGAAAACTTACACGTATAAATTTCTTTAGTGATTGGATTACTCATAGTATTATGCAAAGATTGAGTTATTGTGGAAGGAGCTGTGTAATAAACTAGAATTGAGTTCAAATATTTCACTATCATTTACTAGTTTCATGACCTTTAGCTGCTTAATTAAATTTTATGAATTTTAGTAATATCTTTGGTAAAAAAAGAAAACTTTTTAAAATTCACCTGATATAGTTTATGTAACTTTAAGTTAGATAATGCATTCAATGACTAAGAATTTTAAATAAATTATGCATGAAAAGTTCATCATAGCTATTATTTACCTTATTTTATGTTTATGACTCTTTACATAAACATATAAAACATTTATTTAAACATATTTGGATAAACATACAAAAAGGTATTTCCAAAATGATATGGGCTTTTCTTTCTTCTTTTGCTTTGTAGTGAATTTAATTTTAGGGGACAGAAGGGATCCCATGATTGTTATGAAAATGCCATAAAATACATGTACACAAAAAATGCTTACATAATTCAAAGATGATGTGTAAGTCAGAGTGGAAACCTCCAACTCTTGGAAGTCTACCCTATACCACAGTGCTCAGTACTTTTGTGTCCAAGTTTGATGAGGAATAAAAACAACTTTTAGCAATATTTTTGGCTTTTGATTCTAAACAGAAGACCATAATTTTGACTATGTGTGGATTGGTGAAGGAGGATTAAGTGATAATGATGTGAGTATAGAAAGACTTTATATCTGATTCTGATAAGCTTTCCAAATTCAGTAAAAGGTTATAAAATTATAGGGCCACGGACTTACAAATCCATTCTAAATTAATCAAAGTCTTTTTAATACTCAAGTTATAACTCACCTTTGTGTAAAATACAGTAGACATATTGAATCAGCAGTTTATAAAGAAAAAATAGCTATTTAGGTAAAGCTTTTGAGTGAAAAGGAAAATGTTCAATAGAGTAATCTTTGCAGAAAATGATTCAATATATTCAATATATGAAAGTATAAGGCACGAGATTTTTTTAAAGTTTAATGCTCTACTGACTGAGCTAGTTGGGCATTAAGGCTCAAGATTTTTAAAATGATTTTTCATGTTTAAAGAGAAAGAATGAGAAATTACTGGTCACTATTAAGAGAAAATCTAAAAAGAAGAGCAGCCCTTTAGAGATTTTGTGAAGAAAAAAACATAATGGATTTGAGCCACTTGTAGAAAAAGAATGGTCTTAGTCTGTAAAAACCAAAAAGGTGAGAGCTTAAAAGGGACTTTTTGTGTTAGTGTGAACTTACTGTAGCTGCTCATTGTGACATTACCTCAGTAATGGAATCAACTGCATATTCCCACAAATATGTTAAACTTCTGTTAATACTATATTCATAGCTTCACTGAATTTTGAACCTTAAAAGTTTGCAATGGTGTATCACTTAGCAGTTGCTTTAGAACATTATTTAATTTACTGGGGAACCAGTCCATAGAGAAAATTCATTTGTGAATTTTAGCTTGAGTTAATAAATAGAACAACCTACCTCTGAAGAAAGACAATGGTTATAAGGGAAAAAAATCCCCCTTTGCCAAACACCTATTGATTAATACAAGATTTCAAGACTCAAATCAAATGTACTTTCTCTGTAAAACTTTTTTTCATTAAAATACTCTTATCTATTAAAATCATTCATTCAGTGGATATTACCAACAGCTGTGTATTACCCATTTTATTGTGTTGAAGATATTCGTAAATACTGTTTTTAGGAAATCNTTCAAGACTCAAATCAAATGTACTTTCTCTGTAAAACTTTTTTTCATTAAAATACTCTTATCTATTAAAATCATTCATTCAGTGGATATTACCAACAGCTGTGTATTACCCATTTTATTGTGTTGAAGATATTCGTAAATACTGTTTTTAGGAAATCTAAAATCTAAAATGGAGGAAAGACAGGTATATTGCATTTACAGGTCATTTTCTCTCTCTAAAAAAAAAAAAGAAATAGTGAATAGAGACCTCAATGGGAGAGTGTGCCTTTTGAGCTAGTGGTGATGAGGTGTGAGAAGAAATGATTGCAAATAATTTTTCAGGGAGGAGAAAGTGTCTGCGACAAGTTCTGAAAAAAAGAAAAGGAGTTACTTGGTAAGCAAGGTGAAAAGAAACTATGTGTATTTAACATGTTGAATTTAAAGTCTTTGTTAATACTTCTAATCCATATACTATACCCTAAACTTGAGAGCAAGGATAGGTATGATAAATGATTTCTTTATTCCACTAGCACTTAGAAAAGAACCTGAGTTTCAGATGTCATTCAACAAATTATCACTAAGTAAGGGCTT
>SJYA01007409.1:0-16166 GCA_006410615.1 Neotragus moschatus
AAGACTCTGATGCTGGGAGGGATTGGGGGCAGGAGGAGAAGGGGACGACAGAGGATGTGATGGCTGGATAGTATCACTGATTCGATGGACGTGAGTCTGAGTGAACTCTGGGAGTTGGTGATGGACAAGCTGGCCTGCTGTGCTGCGATTCATGGTGTCGCAAAAAGTCAGACACGACTGAGTGACTGAAATGAAATGAAAGGACAGGAATTGTATGGTCCTAACAGAGGTGGAAGATATTAAGAAGAGGTGGCAAAAATACAGAGAAGAACTGTACAAAAAGATTCTCATGGCCCAAATAACCATGAAGATGTGATCACTCACCTAGAGCCAGGCATCATGAAGTGTGAAGTCAAGTGGGCCTTAGGAAGCATCATTACGAACAAAGCTAGTTGAGGTGATGGAATTCCAGTTGAGCTATTTCAAATCCTAAAAGATGAAACAACTTTATTAAAGCATTAAACCCTGTAGAAATGGAAATAACTGGTCAAAGCCATGGTATGGCATTTATAAGGACCCATGCATCTCCCATATTAGTATTATAGCAATCCCTGCCAAGTAGAAATTTGTAACTACTTGAAAGACAAATGAATTCTCAGAAAGGAAAGTGAAATGAAATGACCTTTCTCCAGTCAGTCTGCCAGATGAGAAAATGCATTTCTGTGCCTTCATCTAAAAGCAAGTAAATCAATAGTTTGAATATGTCATGTGGTTCTTACAGAGTAGAAAGGGGCTAACAATCTAAAATGATTAATTTTCCTCTGATTCCAAATTCATAAGTGGAACTGAATTTTAGAATATTGCAGCTGAAAGACAGTGGACAAGTGCGTAAGAAATTTGCACTATATGCCAAACATCTGGTAGGCACTGGGGTCATCTAATTCATTTAATTCTCTCAACATTGGGAGGGGAATATTGTTGACTCCGGGAGTTGGTGATGGACAGGGAGGCCTGGCGTGCTGCGATTCATGAGGTCGCAAGGAGTTGGACACGACTGAGCAACTGAAATGAACTGAACTGATTGTTGACTTTATTTCAGAGAATTAATTTGTCCAGTAGCAGAAAGCACATCCTGAATGATACACCCAGGATTTGAACTCATATCTTCTAATTCCTATCTCCAACTTCTTTTGGATAAGGACCTTAAAAAAAAATTATCAAGTACAGAAATAGATTCAGAGAAGACAAACTACTTTTACAAGTTCATTCAGATAATTCATTATATCAATCAATTCAAAAAGTCTTCCCAAGTTCCACATGTGTAAAGTTCTGTGCTGAAAAATCACAGAGTACAGATAATAATAAAAAGTCCTGGGATCTCTGTATCTGCATTTCACTCTACGGCCTGGAGCCACAGGCCTCCTTCTACTGGTAACATTTAACTTATGGGCATATTAGCATGTTTGTTGATTTGTTCTCAGGATTCTTACTCATAGCAAATATATGACTTAAATTCTGGGCCTGGTTATGTCATCTCATGATGAAGGATTACATGGGATTTGGAGAAATCAGTAAAAGTAATTACTGTCCAAAGTGTCAGAAAGTGTGTTAGTCTGTCAGTCATCTCCCAACTCTTTGCAACCCCATGGACTGTAGCCTGCAAGGCTCCTCTGTCCATGGGATTCTCCAGGCAAAAATATTGGAGTGGGTTGCCATTTCCTTCTCCAGGAGATCTTCCGAGCTCCAGGGATTGAACCCAGATTTCCCACGTTGCAGGCAGATTATTTATTATCTGGGCCACCAGGTAAGCCCCAAAGTTTCAGAAATATTCATTAAATCACCAAACCTCTTAAAACAAATTTTTGTCCTCCTGGAAGGGGAGACTCCAGCTCACCACTGACCTTCTGGGACCACCCACAGATTTACTTCAAAATAAAATCATGATGTTTCTCTTGTCCTCCTATGTCCAAGCCAAGTTTCCACTTGAAAATTATTCTGTGAGTTAAAATATTACTTAGCTCCAAAAAGGTCCCTAAAAATAGCTTCACACATTTATAATAGACTTCCTTTTCAAGAAAATGTTAAAAACTCATTCTAAAAGAATCTTTGAAAAATAACATTTGTTAACATTTTTCTCAATTAAACTTCAAAAAACTTTTAAAAAAACATAATAGGCGTAATACTTGCTTCAGGAGAAATAAAATCATATTTCTCTACATGCAAAAAAACTGTTTCCCCCTTTAATCAAGTTAATATAGATTGCCGTAGTCAAACTGCCTTTTATTCATTTTTACTAGTTCAACATTAGCAAAGACTAGAGGATGGATATATAATTCTCCAAGTACACTGGTGGTTACATCTCCATATATTAATTATGTTTTTTGCATGACATTTGGTTAAATATCATATGATGAAAGTGACTTGCAGATGCATGAGTGTTTGAGTTGTAATAATGGGTATCGAAAATTTCCTGTGAGGTCTGGACAAGGGATGGTTTGACTAACAGCTTTCATGAAACAATGAATGTAGTAGATTCCAATTAAAATATGCAATGTGTCTAGCAAACCATGAGGCTATCATCTTAATGGTCCTGTTGTTTTCTAACTATAAAACCCAGCTAATTAATATCCCCGGGGCTAGCCACAAACCCAATTAATAAAGTAAAATAAATTATGCTGAATTAAAACTGAAGACATCCCTAAGAGAAAGAGAAAGACCTGCCCTTCAGGGCAGAGAACAAATGAATTCTTTGTAGGTATTTAGAAGGGGATTTCATAAGTCTCCATGAGTTAACTGGGTAGGAATGACTGGTGTTTATATATAGGGAGTATGCTCTCCTCTAGTTTATGTTGGAAATTTTCAGCAGCTTTCCAGCAAATATCTTCCCTTGCCAAGCTCAGTCCCCAATCACCTTTTCCTTCTCACTGCAGGGCACAGTTGAACTTGTTTTTCTCTTCTCTGCACCTGTGACTACCTAATCTGTTCCTGGGGATGGTTCCTCCTTCAAGGCTAGAGCTCAACTGGGATATAATTTTTCCACTACTGCTTTCCTTCTCTGAAAAGAAGCACATTTTTTACTTGAACTGTGTAGTGCTAAGCCTGAATGTAAATTGAAAGGAGGAAAATAAAATAACAAAACAAACTTTTAAAAAGTTAGAAAGGATACTCAAATCTACAGAAACCTTACAGCCTCCATCTTCAAACTGTAGGCTTGTCTCCCTTCTTCAATGGTAGGGGGATTTCTCCCTTTTCACCCTTTCTCCTCTCTGCTTTTGAGTTTCCCCTCGAGCCTCATGCCAACAATTCACAATACTATTTTGAGCTCTTAATTATAGATGTTAATTAAAATCAAAATGTAAATGATATAAAAGAGATCACATAAATAGAAAATTCCTTAATAAATGCAGAGAATTTAAATGAATAAAAATCTTTCAGAACAGGTGTCCAGGAAGGGTTGGAAAGATATTTTTAGACAATTCCTGCTTATTTGTGCCCACATTGCAGCATTGCTTTTTGCAATACCTTTTATGAATTTGTTGTTCAGTCACTAAATCATGTCCAGCTCTTTGCAACCCCATAGACTGTAGCACACTAGGCTTCTCTGTCCTCCATTATCTCCTAGAGTTTGTTCAAATTCACATCCACTGAAGCGGAGATGCTATATAACCATCTCATCTTTTCCCACTCTTTTATCTTTTTGCCCTAAATCTTTCCCAGCATCAAAGTTTTATCCAGTGAGTCAGCTCTTTGTATCAAGTGGCCAAAATATTGGAGCTTTAGCATGAGTCCTTCCAGTGAGTATTCAAGGTTGATTTTCTTTATAATTGACTGGCTTGATCTCCTTCCAGTCCAAGGGACTCTCAAAATGGAGTATTACTCAGCCATTAAAAAGAATACATTTGAATCTGTTCTAATGAGGTGGATGAAACTGCAGCTGATTATACAGAGTGAAGTAAGCCAGAAAGAAAAACACCAATACAATATACTAACACATATATATGGAATTTAGAAAGATGGTAATGATAACCCTGTATGCAAGACAGCAAAAGAGATACAGATGTATAGAACAGACTTTTGGACTCTGTGGGAGAGGGAGAGGGTTGGATGATTTGGGAGCGTGGCATCGAAACATGTATACTATCATGTAAGAAATGAATCGCCAGTCTAGGTTCAATACAGGGTACAGGATGCTTGGGGCTGGTGCACTGGGATGACCCAGAGAGATGATATGGGGAGAGAGGTGGGAGGGTGGTTCAGGATTGGGAGCTCATGTACACCCATGGTGGATTCATGTCAATGTATGGCAAAACCAATACAGTATCATAAAGTAAAATAAAAATAATAAATAAATAAAAAATGAAAAAAAAAGTCTTCTCTAGCATGCAATTTGAAAGCATCAATTCTTTAGCTTTCAGCTGTCTTTAGCATTCCATTCTCACATCCATACATAGCTACTGGAAAAACCATAGGTTTGACTATATGGACCTTTGTTTGCAAAGTGATGTCTCTGCATTTTAATATGCTGTCATAGCTTTGTCATAGCTTTCCTTCCAAGTAGTGTTTCTTAATTGCATGGCTGCAGTCACCATCTGCAGCGATTTTAGAGCCCAAGAAAATAACATCTGTCACTGTTTCCACTTGTTTCCCTTCTATTTGCCATAAAGTGGTGGGTCCAATATTTTGGCCACCTGATGCAAAGAGCTGACCCATTGGAAAATACCCTGATGCTGGGAAAGATTGAAGGCAGGAGGAGAAGGGGACAACAGAGGATGAGATGGTTGGGTGGCATCACCGACTTGATGGACATGAGTTTGAGCAAGCTCCGGGAGTTGGTGATGGATGGGGAAGCCTGGTATGCTGCAGTCCATGGGGTCCCAAAAAGTTGGACACCACTGAGTGACTGAACTGACTGATGGGTCCAAATGACATGATCTTAGTTTTTTGTATGTTGAGTTTGAAGCCAGGTGTTTCACTCTCCTCTTTCACCTTCATCAAGATGCTCTTGAGTTCCTCTTCACTTTCTGCCATTAGAGTGGTATCATCTGCATATCTGAGGTTATTGATATTTCTCCTGACAACCTTAATTCCAGTTTATGATTCATCCAGCCCGGCACTTTTATGGATGCAAATACATAATATGTGTGACGCTAAATCTAGGGGTTGCTCTGATGGTTGTAAAAATCCATCTGATGAGATCTCAGAGGACAGCAGACTCACATGCCCCTTGGCTTGGTAGCCCTGGAAGCTGGGCTGGGTCTTTGCATTCACTGTCACCCTCTGGCACCTGGCCTGCACTGACCTCTCAAAGGTTGCTAAGGGCTCTTCACAATTGTTCATTTCTTACTTGCATAGATGCCTTCTGAGCATGGTTTCTGTGTTAGAATTATCAGCAGCATGGAGGACACAAATGTAAAAGATGCTGAAGGACCCAAGTCAGTAATAAGTCATTGGGTGTGCCCGGCAGATGGACCTGATTAAGAAAGGTGAGGAACTAAGGCCCAGTGTTGGAGGGACCCCAAGGCCAGGTGGGATGAGGTTACTGCTGAGATAGGAGATGAAAGAGTTCTGTGCAAAGGCCAGAGATTTATTTATGGAAATAACAGCAAGGCAAGGGGGGAAAGTTCATAGCCTTAAGGTATAATCCTTTTATTAAAATTGCTCTTCCCTTACGCTAAGGCAGGCATGTGACTTTGTACAAATTACTGAGCACTTCTGAATGTCGCCTGAAATCCACATATCATATTGTCTCTCAGGGTATTTTTGAGAGTTTCACACAATGGAATGTAGTGTGTTGGTAACTGACAGTTGTCACTGTGAGTCCAGTCCCTTGGAACAAAGTGTGAGCAAAGTATGAAGCAGACAAAATTTCAAGGGAGAGAAAAGGGCTTTTCATGGCTTTCACTTTGTTGCAGTAGCAGGGTCACTAGAGACAGCCAAGAGAGGAAAAGAAAAGAGACAGTGTGTATTTTAGCAAAATTTACCTGACTGTAGCATAGAGAACAGTTTTTGGAGACAGGACTAAATGAAGATTCAAGTTAAAACTTGTCCTAGTGTTGGTGGGGAGTGACTGATGTCTGAACAGAAGCAGTGGTGAGAGAGGGATGGTGGGGAAAGCTGCCAAGGTATTAGGGAAGGGCAGAGGGAGGTAGAGGGAAGGAGAGAAGCTGAGAGGAGCGAAGGGGCTCAGTGGGATGACGCTGATGTCAGGTAACACCATTAGATTTAGAAGTGAAATTAGTTGGTGAACTTGGGCAAAGGAATTTCATGTGCCACTGAAGTGATCACCACTTCTCTCAAAAAGCATATGGATATTTACATTTCACTTCTCCACCTATCTGTAATAATGTTGAGTCAATATTTAAGTATATTAAATCCTCCACAAACCATAAACATACCCTCAGTTTTCACTGAATAAATTGTCAAAATATAAAGTGAATGTTTCATTTTTAATTCAACTGCCCATAATTAATGATCATGGAAATGATATTTTTTAAATGTGTCCTTGAAATTGATAGCTTATGATGAATGGTGTCAGATTTGTGATCTCCAAAGGGATAGAAAACGCTCTGACACAGACACCAGGAGAGAGCAGAAAGAGGCCACCTCCCTCCTCTTTGGAAGGCATTTCTATACTTTTTCAAAGGTTACTGACAATATATCAAAAGAATGTTTCAAGGTTGTAAAGGTCTTACCAGGCCCACTCCTGCAACATAAAATCTTCAAATAACAAGATTAGCTAGAAGGAATTGGTTCCTGTTAAGAAAGAGAAACAAGTCCTCAATCAAGACACATTGTTGTTATATAATCATTAGCACAGAACTTAAGGAAAAACATACCTTGAAAAAGATGCATTGTTTTCTTGTGTAATCATTAGCTCTAGGCTTAAAAAATTTAGTCTTAGGTGAATAGATTGTTGCCATAACAGCTTAGAGCTTAAGAAAAAAGGTCTTACCTGACTAAGACAAAGAAATGTAGGAAAAAAAAATGTTTGCCCTTTCCTCCTCCTGGAGGGCCCTGGAATCCTTATCAATCAACCTAATAATTAGCTCTCTCAAAATGAATCAACATTTCTGGTGCAGTTTTATTTTTTGCTTTCTAACTGACTTATATTCACAGTGATGGAGGTTCAGGACACACTACCCTAAAATATCACTTAGATAAAGACAGTACTTGATATTGGGGCATACCAACTGCATTCGATATGCCCACAAATTTGGAAAACTCAGCAGTGGCCACAGGACTGGAAAAGGTCCGTTTTCATTCCAATCCCAAAGAAAGGCAATGCCAAAGAATGCTCAAACTACCACACAATTGCACTCATCTCACAAACTGGTAAAGTAATGCTCAAAGTTCTTGAAGCCAGGCTTCAGCAATATATGAACCGTGAACTTCCAGATGTTTAAACTGGATTTAGAGAAGGCAGAGGAACCAGAGATCAAATTGCCAACATCTATTGGATAATTGAACAAGCAAGAGAGTTCCAGAAAAACATCTACTTCTGCTTTATTGACTATGCCAAAACCTTTAACTGTGTGGATCACAATAAACTGTGGAAAATTCTGAAAGAGATGGGAATACTAGAACACCGGGTCTGCCTCCTGAGAAATCTGTATGCAGATCAAGAAGCAACATTTAGAACTGGACATGGGAAAACAGACTGGTTTCAATTTGGGAAAGGACTACATCAAGGCAGAATATTGTCACCCTCCTTATTTAACTTCTATGCAGAGTACATCGTGCAAAATGCTGTGCTGGATGAAGCACAAGCTAGAATCAAGATTAATGGGAGATATATCAATAACCTCAGATATGCAGATGACACTACCCTTATGGCAGAAAATGAAGAAGAACTAAAGAACCTCTTGATGAAAGTGAAAGAGGAGAGTGAAAAAGTTGACTTAAACAACATTCAGAAAATTAAGATCATGGCATCCGGTCCCATCACTTCATGGCAAATAGACAGGGAATCAGTGGAAACAGTGGCAGACTTTATTTTGGGTGGGGGCTCCAAAATCACCACAGATGGTGACTGCAGCATGAAATTAAAAGACATTTACTCCTTGGAAGGAAAGTTATGACCAACCTAGACAGCATGTTAAAAAGCAGAGACATTACTTTGCTGACAAAGGTCCATCTAGTTAAGGCTATGGTTTTTCCAGTAGTCATGTATGGATGTGAGAATTGGACTATAATGAAAGCTGAGTGCTGAAGAATTGATGCTTTTGAACTGTGGTGTTGGAGAAGACTCTTGCGAGTCACTTGGACAGCAAGAAGATCCAAACAGTCAATCCTAAAGGAAATCAGTCCTAAATATTCATTGGAAGGACTGATGCTGAAGCTGAAACTCCAATACTTTGGCCACCTGATGCAAAGAACTGACATATGAAAAGACCCTGATGCTGGGTAAAATTGAAGGCAGGAGGAGAAGGGGACAACAGAGGACAAAATGGTTGGATGGCATCAGGTAATCAATAGACATGAGTTGAGTAGACTCTGGGATTTGTTGATGGAAAGGGAGGCCTGGCATGCTGCAGTTCATGGGGTCGCAAAGAGTCAGACACGACTGAGCANTGAAAAGACCCTGATGCTGGGTAAAATTGAAGGCAGGAGGAGAAGGGGACAACAGAGGACAAAATGGTTGGATGGCATCAGGTAATCAATAGACATGAGTTGAGTAGACTCTGGGATTTGTTGATGGAAAGGGAGGCCTGGCATGCTGCAGTTCATGGGGTCGCAAAGAGTCAGACACGACTGAGCAACTGAGTGGAACTGAAAGAGTGCAGCACTTTAACAGCATAACCCTTAAAGATTTGAAATAGCTCAATGAATTCCATCACCTCCACTAGCTTTGTTTGTACTAATGATTCCTAAGGCCCACTTGACTTTGCACTCCAGGATGTCATGCTCTAGGTGAGTGATCACACCATCATAGTTATCTGGGTCATGAAGATCATATTTGTATCGTTCTGTGTTCTTGCCACCTCTTGTTAATATCTTCTGCTTCTGTTAGGTCCATAATGTTTCTGTCCTTTATTGTGCCCATCTTCGCATGAAATGTTCCCTTGGCATCTCTAATTTTCTTGAAGAGATCCCTGGTCTTTCCTATTCTATTGTTTTCCTCTATTTCTTTGCATTTATCGCTATGGAAGGCTTTCTTTTCTCTCCTTGCTATTCTTTGGAAGTCTGCATTCAAATGGGTGTATCTTTCCTTTTCCCCTTTTCCGTTAGCTTCTCTTCTTTTCTCAGCTATTTTTAATGCCTCCTCAGACAACCATTTTGCCTTTTGCATTTGTTTTTCTTGGGGATGGCCTTGATCATTGCCTCCCGTGCAGTTTCATGAACCTTCATCCTTAGTTCTTCAGGCAGTCTGTCGATCAGATTGAACCCCTTGATCTCTTTGTCATTTCCATTGTATAATCATAAGGGATTTGATTATGATTTAAGTCATACTTAAATGGTCTGGTGGTTTTCCCTACTTTCTTCAATTTAAGTCTTGATTTTGTAATAATGAGTTCATGATTTGTACCATAGTCAGCTCCTGGTCTTGCTTTTGCTGACTGTATTGAGCTGCTTCATCTTTAGTTGCAAAGAATGTAATTAAATGTTTAAAAATATTGCAGCTGGAATAGTGAACAAAAACGTATAAATTATTATCTTGAAAGAAGTAAACGATAAATGCTAATGCAAAATAGTATGTTTTTAAGTTGAAAAGAAATTAGTATCACATGCTGATAGTGTGCTGTTTACTAACTATAGGCTGTTAGTAGTAACTATTTTCTGATTTACAGATGCAAGACAGTGATATGTTTATTTTGTGCAGTTTGATGTGTCTATTTAAAAAGAGAAATTAAAGACTAAAAAATGAATATTTTACTTACTATTTGGAAGGGAAGCTATTGTAATGTGGGGCCTTCCAGGAGGTGCAGCAAGAAAGAGTCCATCTTCCAGTGTGGGAGACATGGATTCCATCCCTGGGTTGGGAGGAAAGCAATGGCAACCATTGCAGTATCCTTGCCTGAGTCACGGAGTCAGGTGTGACTGGAGCAAGCAGTATGTGGGGTACCCAGTTGAGAGCAACCTAGGGTGTATGTCCAGGTGGATGCCTCTCTGGAAGGAGGACCACAAGCAGGGCTGAGAGTCACAATATTTCTTCAAAACCTGGATGAGAAGAGGGTTATGTGATGTGGATAGATTTCTTGACATTCCATAACATTTTAGAACCAAAACCTTCCTACTCTCTGAAACGGCCTCCCCTCCTTTCTTTTCTGCTTTTTCTTACAAAACAAATTTAAATGTTTCTCTCACAACAAAAATAACTCTACACTTCCAGAGTGAGTGTTCTGTCCTCCAAGCACATTCACTAAATTTATTCTTATCCTTAAAAAGCACATGCAACAGTCCATCAGGGTATATACATCCATACCTCTCTTTCACCCCAAAACTGATAGCCTTTTTCTCTTTAATGAAATATAGTTGATTACAATGTTGTGTTAGTTTCTGGTAACACTTTGTACAGCAAAGTGTTTCAGATATGTGTGTCTGTGTGTGTGTGTGTGTATGTTGGTTTTTTTTAGTCACCTAGTTGTGTGCAACTCTTTATGACCCCATGGACCACAGCATGCCAGGCCTACCTGTCCCTCACATCTCCCAGAGTTTGCCCAAGTTCATAATCATTGCATCAGGATACCATCCAGTTGTCTCAGTCTTTGACTTTCTCGTCTCCTTCTGCCCTCAGTTCAAATCAGATGACCAAAATACTGGAGCTTCAGCATCAGTTCTTCAAGTGAATATTCAGGGCTGATCTCCCTTAAGATTAACTGGTCTGATCTCCTTGCTGTCCAAGGGACTTTCAGGAATCTTCTCCAGCACCATAGTTCAAAGGCATTAACTCTTTGGCATTCTGCCTTATTTATGGTCCAGCTCTCACAACTATACATGACCACTGGGAAGGCCATAGCCTTAATTTTACAGACCTTTGTAAGCCACAGCATTTCAGCACACTGTAGGTTTGTCATTACTTTTCTATCAAGAAGCAATTGTCCTCTAATTTCATGGCACACTTGACGTCACATTCCAGGATGTTTGGCTCTAGGTGAGTGATCATACCATCATGATTTTCTTGGTTGTGAAGATCTTTTTGTACAGTTCTGTGTACTCTTGACACCTCTTCTTCATATCTTCTGCTTCTGTTAGGTCCATATCATTTCTGCCCTTNGCTTGGAGAATTTTGAGCATTACTTTACTAGCATGTGAGATGAGTGCAATTGTGCAGTAGTTTGAGCATTCTTTGGCATTGCCTTTCTTTGAAATTGGAATGAAAACTGACCTTTTCCAGTCCTGTGGCCACTGCTGAGTTTTCCCAATTTGCTGGCATATTGAGTGTAGCACTTTCACAGCATCATCTTTCAGGATTTGGAATAGCTCAACTGGAACTCCATCACCTCCACTAGCTTTGTTTGTAGTGATGATTTCTAAGGCCCATTTGACTTCACATTCCAGGATGTCTGGCTCTAGATGAGTGACCACACCATCATGATTATCCAGGTCATGAAGATCTTTTTTGTACAGACCCTTTGTGTATTCTTGCCACCTCTTAATATCTTCTGCTTATGTTAGATCCATACCATTTCTGTCCTTTATCGAGCCCATCTTTGCATGAAATGTTCTCTTGGTATCTCTAATTTTCTTGAAGAGATCTCTAGTCTTTCCCATTCTATTGTTTTCCTCTATTTCTTTGCATTGATCGCTGAAGAAGGCTTTCTTATCTCTTCTTGCTATTCTTTGGAACTCTGCAGAGGCTTATATCTTTCCTTTTCTCCTTTTCTTTATCTTCTCTTCTTTTCACAGCTATTTGTAATGCCTCCCCAGAAAGCCATTTTGCCTTTTTGCATTTCTTTTCCATGGGGATGGTCTTGATCCCTGTCTCCTGTACAATGTCATGAACCTCATTCCATAGTTCATCAGGCACTCTATCTATCAGATCTAGGCCCTTAAATCTATTTCTCACTTCCACTGTATAATCATAAGGGATTTGATTTAGGTCATACCTGAATGGTCTAGTGGTTTTCCCTACTAATTCCCTTCCTTTTGAGGATTACCACTATGTGTTTAAAACTACACTGTACATTCCACATATTCATTTGTATTTTAAATAAATCATTCACCCAAAAAAAAAGGTATAAGGGAATTTATTTGCTACCTATTGGAGAGTACCTCTTAGATTTAACATTTATAGTAATTTGAGCACTGTAGAGTCTAGTCTAGTCTGGCTTGGATATTTTTGCTCTTATTTTCTTTTACTGATAGAGTAACCAAAATTTAGAGAAATTGAAAATCTTTGGTAAAGAAAAAAGCACAGTAATATGAATGTCTTTTCTGCAATTAGTTACTTGTTTAAAAATATAGAAATTCTTTATTATAATATAATCATAAGACAGTATCTACAGAAACAACTTTCTATATACCATGAATTCACCTGTCTCCTGATTTTCTATATTGTACTGTTCCCTAGAGAAGGATAAATCAACATTTAAAAGTATGTTACATAAAAATAAAACATTCTTTCAAAAGTTGTGTGTATATGTCAATACTATCAATATATATCATTCAGATTTTTCAATTTACTGCATTCTTAAACTCATATATTTTAAATGAGAAGAGTATATTAACAACTCACACTAGTGTTTTTCCCTTTACTACATATTACTTTTAATTCCTGTAAAATGTTATTAGTTTTATAGAGAAAGTATTAACAGAATTTTTTCATTGTGCCATTGGGAAGATAGTGTGAGCAAAACATTCCAAAGAAAATAAAGCAATTAGCATTTTAGCAAGTTCAGCTCTTGAAAATATCTAATTTTTTAATTACAACTCTGCATCAAAAGTTTCTTTAAAGAAAATATTCTTGATTTTTATTCTATTATTTTATAATAATTTTAAAGCCTATTATTATTATTGCTTTTTTAAGATTTATTCATTTATTCATTCATTTGTTTTTGGCTATGCTGGCTCTTCATTGTGACACATGGGCTTTCTTTAGTTGTGGTGAGTGGGGACAATTCTCCACGGGCTTCTCATTGTGGTGGCTTGTCTGCGGACGACAGGCTCTAGAGCACTGACTCAGTAGCTGTGGCCTATAGGCTTACTTGCACTGTGGCACGTGGGATATTCCCAGACCAAGGGTTGAACCCATGTCCCCTGCATTGCAGGCTGATTCTTAACCACTAGGCCACCAAAGAAACCTTATTGTCTTTTTTTTAAATATAAATTTATTTATTTTAATTAGAGGCTAATTACAATATTACAGATGTATAGAGCAGTCTTATTGTCTTTAATTAACGTGATTCTTAACCTTTTTTGTTAAAACTATAATTATTTCATATGAACTCAGAAAGTTCCCAGAGTTGATTTCACATCATTAGAGACTGGACAAAAAAAAAAAAAGACTTCTTGATTTAGTCCCAGAAAACTGTAAATCTTTCTCATCAATCTAAACCTATCAGTGATATAATTATGGATACAATTCTTTCACTTAAGTTTATTATCTGGAGGGAAAGTGATACTGTTTATGGGCCATATTGGCTACAAAAACATATTTTTCATTAGAAATCAATTGTCTCCACTGTTGGCATATGTGGTTATGGATCAGCAAAACAAGTACCAGCAAACTAGAAGCTACTTGGTAAAACATGATCTGTGCCTCAGAATTATATATTTTTTCTTATGGTTTTTTCATGGGGAATTGAATTCCATGTTAGCTCCAGAAAATGTGTTTGCCACTTTATAGATCTTTAGGGAAAATTATAAAACACCTTTGTGTGACTTTCTGTAGGAATGGTTCATTATAACCAGAAAGAATGACAATCTTTTCTTCAGTCTAATGATGTTACATTTTATGAGATTTCAAGTCAATGGAATTATTTTTGATGCCAGATGTTACTTATGAAGCAATGGGTGATTTATCTTAATCACAGATTAGTCATCTATGAAAGTATGATGTCTTTCCAATGATGTTCTCTGTAATAAGAACTAAGACAGGGAGAAATAAACTCAATCCATGATAAATAGTCATACAGGATCTTTCATTAACACATGAAAGAAGGGAGAGGGAATACTGGCAGGAATCTATATTGTGTATAATATCTAGTTCTGATCCTTAACAGAAAGCAGATATACCACACCTTCTTGATGAATTCCTGAATGCTTGAGTATAAATTAAGCAAAACCTTTATTTCTACAACATTACTCCCACAAAATCGAGTGATTCACATATCAGACATCTTTTTGTCTTCTTCAAGATACCAAATTCTCTCACATTCATTGACTCCACTTTAAACATTTTCCAGAGCAAAACACGAAAAGTGCAAAAAAAAAAAAAAAAATAGTAGCAGAAACACATGCACCCTCCAATTTATAAAGGATTGGTACTGAAATCTATTTCCACATCAGTGATTTAGAATGCATTAATATGTTTATTCTGCAGATACAGTGATCATATTCCCAAACTAGCTCAACTAGTACAGCCACTATGGAAAACAGTGTGGAGATTCCTTAAAAAATTGCAAATAGAACTGCCATATGACCCAGCAATCCCGCTGCTGGGCATACACACCAAGGAAACCAGAATTGAAAGAGACACATGTACCCCAATGTTCGTAGCAGCATTGTTTATAATAGCCAGGATGTGGAAACAACCTAGATGTCCATCAGCAGATGAATGGATAAGAAAGCGGTGGTACATATACACAATGGAGTATTACTCAGCCATTAAAAAGAATACATTTGAATCAGTTCTAATAAGATGGATGAAACTGGAACCAATTATACAGAGTGAAGTGGGCCAGAAAGAGAAGCTCCAATATAGTATACTAACTCATATATATGGAATCTAGAAACATGGTGATGATAACCCTGTATGTGGGACAGCAAAAGAGACACAGATGCATGGAATGGACTTTTGGACTTTGAGGGAGGGGGAGAGGGGAGGAGGGTTTGAGAGAGTGGCACTGAGGCATGTGTGCTGTCGTGTGGAAAACAAATCGTTGGTCTATGTTGGGTTCAGGGTACAGGATGCTTGGGACTGGTGCACGGGGATGATCCGGAGGGTTGGTGTGGGATGGGAGGTGGGGGGAGGGTTCAAGATTGGGAACTCATGTACACCTGAGATGAAAAAAAAATAAAATAAAATAAAAGCCTAATTCCCAGGTAAACTGTTTTTGCTAATTATTATCTTTTGTTATTTCTTAAAATGAATTATAGGGGCAGTCCTAAGATGGTGAAGGAATAGGATGGGGAGACTACTTTCTCCCCCACAAATTCATCTAAAGAACATTTAAACACTGAGTAAATTCAACAAAACAACTTCTGAATGCTGGCAGAAGACATCAGGCACCCAAAAAAGCAGCCCATTGTCTTCGAAAGGAGGTAGGAAAAGATATAAAAGACAAAAAATGAGACAAAAGAGGTAGGGACAGAGCTCTGTGCCAGGAAGGGAGTCTTAAAAAGAGAGAAGTTTCCAAACACCAGGAAACACTCTTGCTGCCGAGTCTGTGGTGAGCCTTGGAAGCACAGAGGGCAACATAACAGGGAGTTAAAATAAATAAATAACTAAAACCCACAGATTAAGAGCCCAGTGGTAACTCCCCCAGTGGAGAAGCAGTGCAGACGCCTGCACCTGCCACTAGCAAGCGGGGGCTGGGCAGGGAGGCAGGGGCTGCATTGCTTAGAGTAAGGATCTGGCCCAAATGCCCCGAGGGCAATCTGAGCGAACTAACTTGGGCTAGTAAACCAGATTGTGGAGTAGTTACCATACGAAAAGCCCTAAGACACCACCAGACCTGCACACGGAACAAAGGACTGAACATAACTAGCCGGCTGCAGACCATCCCCCTCTGGTGACAGGCAACTAGAGCCGAAAGGGGGCAATCACAGCCCCAGAGAGACATTATCTACCAAACTGCAAGCAGGCTTTTTTGCTAACCAGGTCAGAAAGCAACAGTTAGAACTGGACATGGAAAAACAGACTGATTCCAAATAGGAAAAGGAGTATGTCAAGGCTGTATATTGTCACCCTGCTTATTTAACTTATATGCAGAGTACATCACGAGAAACACTGGGCTGGAAGAAGCACAAGCTGGAATCAAGATTGCCAGGAGAAATATCAATAACCTCAGACATGCAGATGACACAACCCTTCTGGCAGAATGTGAAGAGGAACTAAAAAGTCT
>SJYA01007410.1:0-18439 GCA_006410615.1 Neotragus moschatus
TTTGCGACCCTCTGAGAAGGTAGCCATCCTTTTCAAAGGAAGATCCATTCCAAGTGCAGCCAAGTGAGGTGTGTTCTTGTTTGTTGTTTCACTGAGTAATTACAACAAATACTATGCAAACATAAGCTATAGAAAGCATCTATGTTTCTCTTTCCCTCTTGGTCTGCATAAACACATAGGCATATCATCTCTAACAGTGGATGAGTCCATCACTCCATGGATTTTAAGCACAATAAAATCACAGTATATACTGGTACATAGGAAAGGATTCAGTTGTTCAAAGAGAGAAATCAAGTCAGACAAAACAGCCCCTGCAGAAATGACTTCTTCAATAAAAATGACCAAGTTTTAAATAAATCGAATGTGTCTCTTCAACAGGACTCAAGGTGCTTTTGCGTTCATATAAACAGAAGAATTAGAAAGTGGGACAGCTTTATTTCAGATGACTTTTGATTATTGAATTTGAAAAAGCAGTCACTGAACAGCAGATTAGAGACCACCAAAGCCTGGATCAGTGAACTAGAAAAGCAGCTCAGGAAAGTCTCAGAGAAGATAAAGAAAATAAATAAATAAAGGACTAGGGTACAAAGAATGTGGAAGATAGATACAGAAAATCAAATATAGGCACAATGACAAATACCAAAGCATTTCCCTAATGTAAATGAGTGTAATGGCCACCTGGACACATTTAAAACATTGTGTCCTGAGCCCTGTCTTCAGAGATGCTAGTTGAATATGTTGGGGATTGGACTGAGGTATATCTGTTTTTCAAAATAAGAACATGGAATGATTTTAATGATAGAAAAATTCAGGAAAACACTGCCACAAATAATGTATATATATATATATATATTAATCTATGTATATCATTTGTACATGTAAATATATATGATATTATTTCCAGAGATTTTAAAAAGACAGCCTTCATATTAAAGGGGTCATAAAATACCAAGCAAAATTAATGATGAGACATAGTCTAGTAAATTGAATTTCAAACATAAAAGGGAAAGTCTTCAAATATCCAGTCAAAAAATCTTATGCAAGGCAAAAATATCTGTTTGTCATATTTCTCTTCTATGACACTAAACACTAGAAGATGAAGAAGAAATGTCAGCAATTGTGGCAAAAAAAGCTATACTCCCTGAAAAGCCACTCTTCACTTTAGTAGCAGACAAACAATGGCTCAAAAAGTATTTTAACTGCTCATCTCTTCTGAAGTTATTGCACATAAAGGAACATTAATTAGAAATGGAAAAAATGTAAGCCTAAAATTGTTAACATGGCTTAAAAAGCCAAACATATAATGTACTGAATTCGAATACATGTAATTTCTAAAAAAAAATAGTAATAGTGATAATCTAGAAGTTTTCATTTAAGGGGTATTTTAAAAACAACAGCAGAGTTGCCTGAATAGCATCACAAATTCTGGAATACCCTTCTCCCAAATTCAAGTTTTGGAATTGTTCTAACCATGTTCTTATAGCAAAAGGCTCCATTCAAGACCACACATATTCAGTTATGACATCTCTCTAGCTTCCTTCAGTCTAGAAGAAATCCTAGTCTACCTTATTTTCATGACTTTGATATTTTTAAAGGTAAACTATTTTGTATAAGCTTTCTAAATTTCCATTTGATATTTCCTCTTGATTATTACCATGTTATTATTTTATTTTCTGAAATAATAGAGAAATGATGCTGTATTCTTCACATTATTATTATTATTTTTTTTAAGGACAGATTACTTCAACAAAATATTGGAGATGGGAAGAAAGGAGGTAAAAATACACTAAAAATACACTAACCTTTCACTTTACTTGTGGTTGTCAATAAACATAGTTTACTTTTTACCTTGATAGACAATATATGTTAAAATGTGATTAAAATTTGAAGGTGATATGGGTTAGCTGGATGCACAGCACCTGAAATGAAGACTACACTTCCCATGCTTCTGGGCAAGTAGGTATGGCCATAGCACCAGGAATGAAAGGGAGGAAATCCCAGAAGAGAAAGAGACACAAGGATGAGCCTCCAGATCTGTGGACTAATTTCTCAAATTCTTGCTTAGCTCCAGAACTGCACATGTTCGGAAGATGCCAGCATGCCCCAGGGGAAAAACAGCAGTTAGAAGATTGAAAAAAAAAAAAAAACAAGCAGTTCAGAAGTTTTAGCAGCTACCCTGATGCTGGAGAGATAGAGTTTGAAGTTTGAGTCCCATCAGTTTAATGGTGTTTGGGAAACACCCCAGGTTTTCCATGGAATCCAGAAAGCAATGTTTAGGAATGAGACCCATGTTTCCAGAGTAAGGGCAGAACTGGAATGGACCTGCTTTATTTAGCAAAGCCTGATCAATTTAATTGTTTTCCGGGGCCAGCGGGGGAGGGGTAAACCTCAATACTTTTCGGAGGAAGATAACAGTTTTTTACTGGAAGCCAAGTGCACAAATAAATCAGTAGGAGGGAACAGCTCAGAAATAAACCCAAATAAGCATAAAGTATTAGGTAATACTAGCTTTGATTGCATTTAACTGGAGATAGAAACAAAACAAATTAAAAATTCTCAAGATAACTGCTGTTTAAAAGTTCCACAATTTACCGTCTGCCAGTCTTTGTTGTTGTTCAGTCACCCAGTCATGTCCAACTCTTTGCGACCCCATGGACTGTAGCATGCCAGGCCTCTCTGTCCCTCACCATCTCAAGTTCATGTCCATTGCACAGATGATGTCATCTGCCATCTCATCCACTAACACCCTCATCTCCTTCTGTCCTCAATCTTTCCCAGCTTCAGGGACTTTCCTGATGAGTCAGCTGTTCTCATCAGATGAACAAAATATTGAAGTTTCAACTTCAGTATCAGTACTTCCAATGAGTGTCCAGGGTTGATTTCCCTTAAGATTGAATAATTTGATCTCCTTGCTGTCCAAGGGACTCTCAAAGGTATTCTCCAGCACCATACTTCAAAGGCATCAATTCTTCAGTGCTCTACCTTCTTTATGGTCCAGCTCTCACAACTGTACACAACCATGGGAAGACCATAGCCTTAACTAGATGGACCTTTGTCGGCAGAGTAATGTAATTTTCAGCACACTGCCTAGGTTTGTCAGCATTCCTGCCAAGAAACAAACATCTTCTGATTTCATACAATAGAAAGATCTCTAGGCATATGATGAAACAGAAATTGTAATTCATCGTCAAGAGGAAAATATGGTTAAAAGAAACAGAACAACAGATCATCCAGATGATAAAATTAGCATGATTAAAATGTTAGAAAACCTACATGGAAAGTATGGAAGCAATGAGAAGGAATTAATAAATTTCAGGAAAAAGACCCAAATAGAAATCCTAGAACTAAAAAATTACAATCTCTGAATAAAAATTTAACTGTATGATATTAATAGATTGTATATGAACCACTGTTTGGCAAAAAGCAAAAGAAAAAAAATTAGATTTCTATCTGACACTTTATATTAGGTAAAAATATGTAAAGGAAAAAATATGTAACTTTTGTATAAAATTAGAAAATATTATTATAAAATATTTAAATTAAATCATGGAAGATAACATCAAATGTAGGTAATATTTATATTATCTGAAGGTGGGGAAGGCTATTCTCAACATGATACCAAACATACGAGCAAGCCTTTACAAAGTGAAAGATTTCATGGATAAAAATGTTTTTATTATAAATTTAATATGCCCTCAAGTGAAAATACAAAGTATAAAAAAAGGAAAAGTATTGGTAGCATATATATGTTACTGGTTTTATTGGACTGGCCAGAAATTTTGTTCAGGCTTTTGAAAACATTTGAACAAACTTTTTGGCCAACCCAATATTATAAAAGTATCAATTAAAAAGTCACATTTCAAACAGAAAAGGAGGCAAAGAACAGGGAAAAACTTGGTAAATGAAAAAGTATAAATGGATAAAAAAGTATAAATGGATTTGAAGCATGTGGGAAATGTCCCATCTCAACAATAGTGAAAGATGCCACTGAAGACACAGGCGTTGCTGTTACGTAACTGTCAGGTTAGCAAGTTTATAATATTTACAAGATTGGTTGACAGCAGTGTGGAGACTGGGCAAACACACAATGTGTTGAAATGCAGGATACTACAACCTTTTAGAAGTCATTTATGAAGCTGTTCATGAATATCACTATAACTATAGCATTCTTAAACTTAACAATTCATTAATAATTCTAAAAATTTATGCAAAGGAAAGAAATGTGTGAAGATATTCAATGATATACAAATGTGCATATTTATAATACAAAAAGAAAAACTCTAGTCCATTGACATTTAAAGTGGTTGTTGTTAAGTGTATATTTATCGCCATGTTGCTACTTGTTTCTGTAGTTCTTTTCTGTTCTTTTCTTCTTTTTGTTTCTTTCATTGTGGTTTGAGAATTTTCTCTACTTTGCTTGCATTTTTTTCTCTCTAGTTTTTGTGTATCTATTTGTATTTGCAGGCTTTTGATTTGTGGTTAGCATAGGCTTCATATGTATTATCTCACTGTATCTACTCCTTGATGAAAGTGAAAGAGGAGAGTGAAAAAGTTGGCTTAAAGCTCAACATTCAGAAAACGACGATCATGGCATCCGGTCCCATCACTTCATGGGAAATAGATGGAGATACAGTGGAAACAGTGTCAGACTTTATTTTGGGGGGCTCCAAAATCACTGCAGATGATGACTGCGGCCGTGAAATTAAAAGATCCTTACTCCTTGGAAGAAAAGTTATGACCAACCTAGATCATAGCATATTCAAAAACAGAGACATTACTTTGCCGACTGAGGTCCATCTAGTCAAGGCTATGGTTTTTCCAGTGTTCATGTATGGATGTGAGAGTTGGACTGTGAAGAAGGCTGAGCGCTGAAGAATTGATGCTTTTGAACNCTCTCTAGTTTTTGTGTATCTATTTGTATTTGCAGGCTTTTGATTTGTGGTTAGCATAGGCTTCATATGTATTATCTCACTGTATCTACTCCTTGATGAAAGTGAAAGAGGAGAGTGAAAAAGTTGGCTTAAAGCTCAACATTCAGAAAACGACGATCATGGCATCCGGTCCCATCACTTCATGGGAAATAGATGGAGATACAGTGGAAACAGTGTCAGACTTTATTTTGGGGGGCTCCAAAATCACTGCAGATGATGACTGCGGCCGTGAAATTAAAAGATCCTTACTCCTTGGAAGAAAAGTTATGACCAACCTAGATCATAGCATATTCAAAAACAGAGACATTACTTTGCCGACTGAGGTCCATCTAGTCAAGGCTATGGTTTTTCCAGTGTTCATGTATGGATGTGAGAGTTGGACTGTGAAGAAGGCTGAGCGCTGAAGAATTGATGCTTTTGAACTGTGGTGTTGGAGAAGACTCTTGAGAGTCCCTTGGACTGCAAGGAGATCCAACCAGTCCATTCTGAAGGAGATCAGCCCTGGTATTTCTTCAGAAGGAATGATGCTAAAGCTGAAACTCCAGTACTTTGGCCACCTCATGCAAAGAGTTGACTCATTGGAAAAGACTCTGATGCTGGGAGGGATTGGGGGCAGGAGGAGAAGGGGACGACCGAGGATGAGATGGCTAGATGGCATCACTGACTTGATGGATGTGAGTCTGAGTGAACTCCGGGAGTTAGTGATGGACAGGGAGGCCTGGCGTGCTGCGATTCATGGGATCGCAAAGAGTCAGACATGACTGAGCAACTGAATTGAACTGAACTGAACTCCTTCTAAACTGTCATTTAACTTCAAGCATATTATTAAAATCATTTTTTACTCTCCTTTCACACAGTTTTGTGTCTTAATGTTATATTTTATATATTCGTGCTTATCCCTTCACTGTATTGTAGTTATAATTGTAGTTGATTTTACAGTTTTTTTCTTTAAACCTTGTCATGGTTTATTTAAATGAATGATCCACAGCCTTTACTATACATTTGCCTTTCCTAGTGGATTTTTCCTCTCCTATAACTTCTTCCTTTTTGTAGTAACCTTTTGTTTTCTATCTCAAAAAGACCCTTTAATGTTTCTTTTAAGATAGGTTTAGTATTGATTAATTCTTTTGGCTTCCACTTGTCTGAGAATTTCCTTCTCTCTCTCCTATGTTAAATGATAATTATGCTAGGTAGGGTATCCTAGTTTGCAGACTTTCTCTTTCGGGAGTGAATGTATCATGCTGCTGCTTTCCGACCTGCAACGTTTCTGCAGAAGAGTCTTAGTATTATGGTCATGGGTTCCCTTGTAACTGACTCTTGTTTTTAATTTTGTTTTCTCTTTCTGCCTTTAGTTTTATGAAAAGGCTTGGTGTGGATCTGTTTGGGTTCATCCATGGTTTGGAACCATCTGTGCTTCCTGTACCTGGATATCTGTTTCCCTCTTCAGGTTCAGAGGGTTTCAACCATAATTGCATCAAATGCTCTTTGGTCCCTTTTATATTCTTTTTTTTTTTTTTTACTTTATTTTACTTTACAATACTGTATTGGTTTTGCCATACATTGACATGAATCCGCCATGGGTGTACATGAGTTGGGGATCCTATAATGCAAATACTGGTATGACGTTTTTTCTTTTTTTTTAAATTAAATTTATTTATTTTAATTGGAGACTAATTACTTTACAATATTGTATTGGTTTTGCCATATATCAACATGAATCCACCACAGGTGTACACATGTTCCCAATCCTGACCCCCCCTCCCACCTCCTTCCCCATACCATCCTTCTGGGTCATCCCAGTGCACCAGCCCCAAGCATCTTGTATCCTGCATAGAAGAAAAACACCAATACAGTATACTAACGCATATGTATGGAATTTAGAAAGATGATAACGACACCCTGTATGCGAGACAGCAAAAGAGACACAGATGTATAGANAATCCTGACCCCCCCTCCCACCTCCTTCCCCATACCATCCTTCTGGGTCATCCCAGTGCACCAGCCCCAAGCATCTTGTATCCTGCATAGAAGAAAAACACCAATACAGTATACTAACGCATATGTATGGAATTTAGAAAGATGATAACGACACCCTGTATGCGAGACAGCAAAAGAGACACAGATGTATAGAACAGTCTTTTGTTGGTATGATTAATGTTGTTTCAGAGATCCCTGAAACTGCTTTCATTTTTGAAAAAATTTTTTTCTTCTTCTCTGATTGGGTGATTTCCATTATTCTGTCTTCCAGGTCACGTATGTGTTCTTCTGTGCCACCCAGGCTACAGTTAACGAGACCTTTGCCAAGTGGTGCTTCATTGATGCAATGAGTAAAACCACTAATAATTATAACATAGATACATGCTTCTTGCTATGATATCTCTAATATGTTAAGTGAGGAAAATCAGGTTTCAAAGCAAAATGCATATTGTATTAGTAATTAACATTACACACATTCATATAGATGAGTACAGAAGTAAATCGGCAGGTTTGCTAGATATGCAATAAAAAACATCTTTTGTGATTTGAACACCTACAGATTACCATCTTTAATATTTTGAGACTTATTATATGACTGAGTGTCTTCTCTTTCATTTTCGCTTCTCAGGTTTGCTAAGCAAAATAGAATTGAAAGATGGTTTCTGTAGACTTTTTAGGCGCTTCTTAGGTTCTGGCTATATACCGTGTTGTGAGCATATTGAGTAAAATAACCTTTAGGAAAATGAAGGTTATTGCCACATAGCAATTAGCGTAACATTTGAGAGGCACTTTGGGTTGAATAGGTTTCAGTGGGTTGGTGTGCTTATTGCGTATAATGCTGTCAGTAGGGGAAAATGTGTCAGGGTTCCAATAACATTCTCAGGGATTAAAAGTATTGCAGGACAAGAATTTCTCATTCTGTTCTAGTCACTCTGTCCCTTTGGCAACCATTTGCTCTTTGGGCCATTACGAGTCCCTGAATAAACAGGAGACAATCTGTCTTCATACTTTGAGTGGCAAGTTTAATTCAGACAATCTGAAAATTTAAGAAAAAAGATTCCATCCACTCTCTCTGAGCTTTTTTTTCTGCTCAAGTCAGCTAAAATTCTTCCAACTTTCCACAGCCACAGTGGGGCTCAAACTTGTATACACAGAGCTCTTTTGGTGCGATTCAGTGCCAGCATCCCATGGAACTCAGTCCTAAGCTGTCAAGAGCTCCTTTTAGAATCCATCTTTGGTTTCCTGGGTGATGTAGGCAACTGCACTCATGTGAGAACAATACACAACTTTGTTACCAGGAATGCGAGCTGCTTGAGTTCTGTTCAGGAAGGAAGAAAATCAGAACCTACACTGGATTTAGATTAAGCTTTGTGGGGAAAATGTGGGGAATTAAACTTGGAATATGGCATTTTGCACTGAAATATTAAAATAAATGTCCATAGGAACAATATAGTTAAAGCACAATGAGTGAATAAACCTCTTTCTTCTCTCCCCCGTTTGGAAAACTATAGGCCCCTTTTAGCTATTGGTGTTGATTTTTTTTTTTAATTGTTATTACAAGTCCTCCTTACTTTGCACTGCTGTGCAGGAATATTAAATGGCTGTGCAAGCTGACACCATGCATGGAAACCTTAATCACAGCTGAGAAAACTTATGATCGCTCTGTGACTATTAGAAATTGTCATTAAAATTTGTTGCCTTTTGTCTTCAGTGCAGAAGGAGCTGTTTTTAAAGACTAAAACTAATATTTGCTTAATATACTGCTATTTAAAATGTTAGAAAGTGTTTCTTTATTTATTTAAAAAAAAAACTTATCAAGGATAGCTTAGACAGTGATGCCCTTACTATTGTTGTACAACTGCCCTGGCCAATTATCACATTTCTTTTTAGGTCTGGATCAACTTCCCATTTGTATCCTTTCAATGTTGTGAAATACTTTCAAGAATTCTTTGGGTAAGACATTTTGCCAGCATCACTTCCTCTGAGACATCATCCTTCTTTTCCTCACCACCGTTTCCTCCTGTCAATAGCCGCACTTCCACCAGGATTTCTGGCTGCAGGTCTGGAGCCTCCTCAGTGGTAGCTGTGCCAACATCCCCACAGTCAGTGAGACTCCATGTGAGTTCCAGTCAAATATCTCTCCCCATGTAATCGCTTCTGGTTTCTTTGCTGTTCCTCCATTTGTATTGATCAGTTCCCTCTTTGAAGATCCATTTTTGGGACAAGCCACATGAGGGGAGCTGGATGTCTCATGGAATCACCTGGAGACACCACTGCAGGAAGAAAAGGGATGGCNATGTGAGTTCCAGTCAAATATCTCTCCCCATGTAATCGCTTCTGGTTTCTTTGCTGTTCCTCCATTTGTGTTGATCAGTTCCCTCTTTGAAGATCCATTTTTGGAACAAGCCACATGAAAGGAGCTGGATGTCTCATGGAATCACCTGGAGACACCACTGCAGGAAGACAAGGGATGGCATGATGTTATTGCAACTACCTTGATGCAGGTATGCATGCATGCATGCTCAGTCATGTCCAGCTCTGCATGAGTCTATGGACTATATAGCCCATCACACTCCTCTGTCCATGGGACTTCCGAGGCAAGAATGCTGGAGCAGGTTGCCATTTCCTTCTCCAACCCTGATGCATATATAGCCTGAAATATCATGTCATCTATAGGCTTATTCACTTCATTAATAGCAGCAAAGTCAATAATTTTCCTAATTTGAGAACCATTTACATGCAAACGTCTTATACTAATGAGAAGTTTCAGTAGTAGAATCTACTACTAATAACCTAGAATGGGAGACAAGGAGGCAACACAAGCATGTGCTTTCCTACCTTTGAACTGAATGGGCTCTGCAATGACAGGCTTTGATAGAAGCGACATGACTGGTCATGATCATGAAGCACTCCCGTGGTCTCTTATTTACTAGGTGATTTGTGGATGGCAGCTGACAGCCAAGTGAGCGCGTCCTGCATTTTCTCACAGTGATGACAACAAGGTAACTAGAACTTGAACTTGTAGTTGGGGTCTGCTGCTTTTTAAATGAAACGGTGGTGACTAAAGTTCTTACAAAGTGAGAATGGCCCGTCCTGGATCAGAATTACATCCTCAAAACTTAGGTGAGAGGAGACCCAGCTCTGTGCAGAAAACTAGAGCCACTTCTGGATTTCTAGGGGCAGGATTCTTCTGAACTGTAGAATTTGAAGTTGTGGATTGACTAACAAATCATTTTGGTAATCCTAAAGAGTCAGATGCAGGAATGAGCTGTCACATATGTGAAACTTTTGAAATGTGATGATGGAGAAGACTCCTGAGAGTCCCTTGGATGGCAAGGAGAACCAACCAATCTATCATAAAGGAAATCAGTCCTGAATGTTCATTGGAAAGACTGTTGCTGGAGCTGAAGCTCCAATACTTCAGCCACCTGATGTGAAGAGCTGACTCATTGGAAAAGATTCTGATGCTGGGAAAGACTGAAGGCAGTAGGAGAAGCAGATGACAGAGGACGAGATGGTTGGATGGCATCACCGACTCAATGAACATGAGTTTATGGAACCTCTGGAAGATGGTGATGGACAGGGAAGCCTGATGTGCTGCAGCCCATAGGGTTGCAAAGAGTCAGACACAACTGAGTGACTAAGCAACAGAAAGCATGGAGTACAGCTGATATGAACCAAAACTGACACTTAGAGTGAGCCTATTGGCAGAACTGTGGGCTTCCTGGGTGGTGCTAGTGGTAAAGAACCCGCATGCCAATGAAGAAGACACAAGAGAAGTGGGTTTGGTCCCTAAGTCAGGAAGAGTCCCTGGAGGAGGGCATGGTGATGCACTCCAGGGGAGCCTGGCAGGCTACAGTCCATAGGGTCACAGAGTCAGGCACAACTGAAGTGACTTAGTATTGGCAGAATTGCAGAAAGGGAAAGGAGCTGCTCACCTCTGTGTAATCAGAAGGAAATGAGGAAAATTGGAGAAAATGGGGAGTGGTTCTGAACATCATAAGTAAACTGGTTGTTGTTCAGTCGCTCAGTTGTGTCTGACTCTTTGCATCCCATGGGCTGCGGCACAACAAGCTTCCTCGTCCTTCACCATCTCCTGGAACTTGCTCAAACTTATGTCCATTGAGTCAGTGATGCTCATTCAACCTCCTTATCCTCTTTTGTCCACTTCTTCTGCCTTCAATCTTTCCCAGCATAAGGGTCTTTTCTAATGAGACAGTTGACTGTATCAGCTGGCCAAAGTTTTGGAGCTTCCGCTTCAGCATCAGATCTAATAAATATTCAAGACTGATTTTTTTATGATTAACTGATTTGATCTCCTTGCAGTCCAATGGACTCTCAGGAGTCTTCATCAACACCACAGTTCAAAAGCATCAGTTTGTCAGCACTCAGCCTCCTTTATGGTCCAAATCTACATCCATACATGACTACTGGAAAAACCATAATTTTGACTAGATGGCTCTTCATTGGCAAAGTAATGTCTCAGCTTTTTANTGATTTGTGGATGGCAGCTGACAGCCAAGTGAGCGCGTCCTGCATTTTCTCACAGTGATGACAACAAGGTAACTGGAACTTGAACTTGTAGTTGGGGTCTGCTGCTTTTTAAATGAAACGGTGGTGACTAAAGTTCTTACAAAGTGAGAATGGCCCGTCCGGGATCAGAATTACATCCTCAAAACTTAGGTGAGAGGAGACACAGCTTTGTGCGGAAAACTAGAGCCACTTCTGGATTTCTAGGGGCAGGATTCTTCTGAACTGTCGAATTTGAAGTTGTGGATTGACTAACAAATCATTTTGGTAATCCTAAAGAGTCAGATGCAGGAATGAGCTGTCACATATGTGAAACTTTTGAAATGTGATGATGGAGAAGACTCTTGAGAGTCCCTTGGACGGCAAGGAGAACCAACCAATCTATCATAAAGGAAATCAGTCCTGAATGTTCATTGGAAAGACTGTTGCTGGAGCTGAAGCTCCAATACTTCAGCCACCTGATGTGAAGAGCTGACTCATTGGAAAAGATTCTGATGCTGGGAAAGACTGAAGGCAGTAGGAGAAGCAGATGACAGAGGACGAGATGGTTGGATGGCATCACCGACTCAATGAACTTGAGTTTATGGAACCTCTGGAAGATGGTGATGGACAGGGAAGCCTGATGTGCTGCAGCCCATGGGGTTGCAAAGAGTCAGACACAACTGAGTGACTAAGCAACAGAAAGCATGGAGTACAGCTGATATGAACCAAAACTGACACTTAGAGTGAGCCTATTGGCAGAACTGTGGGCTTCCCGGGTGGTGCTAGTGGTAAAGAACCCGCGTGCCAATGAAGAAGACACAAGAGAAGTGGGTTTGGTCCCTAAGTCAGGAAGAGTCCCTGGAGGAGGGCATGGTGATGCACTCCAGGGGAGCCTGGCAGGCTACAGTCCATAGGGTCACAGAGTCAGGCACAACTGAAGTGACTTAGTATTGGCAGAATTGCAGAAAGGGAAAGGAGCTGCTCACCTCTGTGTAATCAGAAGGAAATGAGGAAAATTGGAGAAAATGGGGAGTGGTTCTGAACATCATAAGTAAACTGGTTGTTGTTCAGTCGCTCAGTTGTGTCTGACTCTTTGCATCCCATGGGCTGCGGCACAACAAGCTTCCTCGTCCTTCACCATCTCCTGGAACTTGCTCAAACTTATGTCCATTGAGTCAGTGATGCTCATTCAACCTCCTTATCCTCTTTTGTCCACTTCTTCTGCCTTCAATCTTTCCCAGCATAAGGGTCTTTTCTAATGAGACAGTTGACTGTATCAGCTGGCCAAAGTTTTGGAGCTTCCGCTTCAGCATCAGATCTAATAAATATTCAAGACTGATTTTTTTATGATTAACTGATTTGATCTCCTTGCAGTCCAATGGACTCTCAGGAGTCTTCATCAACACCACAGTTCAAAAGCATCAGTTTGTCAGCACTCAGTCTCCTTTATGGTCCAAATCTACATCCATACATGACTACTGGAAAAACCATAATTTTGACTAGATGGCTCTTCATTGGCAAAGTAATGTCTCAGCTTTTTAATATGTTGTCTAGGTTAGTCATACCTTTCCTCCCAAGGCACAAGTGTCTTTTAATTTCATGGCTGCAGTCACCATCTGCAGTGATTTTGGAGCCCAAGAAAATTAAGTCTGTCACTGTTTCCATTGTTTTCCCATCTATTTGCCAGGAAGTGATGGGACCGGCTGCAATGATCTTCACTTTTTGAATGTAGAGATTAAAGCCTGCTTTTTCACTCTCCTCTCTCACTTTCATCAAGAGGCTCTTTATTTCTTCTTTGCTTTCTGCCGTTAGGGTAGTGCCATCTGTATATCTGAGGTTATTGGTATTTCTCCTGGAATCACAATGACACCTTCTGCTTCATCCAGCCCGGCATTTTGCACAATGTACTCTGAATATCAGTTAAATAAACAGATGACAATATATAGCCTTGACGTACTCTTTTCCAATATAGAACCAGTCCATTGTTCCAAGTCCAGTTCTAACTGTATCTTCTTGAAATTCATACAGATTTCTCAGGAGACAGATAAGGTGGTCTGGTATTCTCATCTCTTTAAGAATGTTCCACAGTTTGTTGTGATCCACACAATCAAAAGTTTTGGATATAGTCAATAAAGCAGAAGTAGCTGTTTTTTTTTTTCTGGAATTCTCTTGCTTGTTCTGTGATCCAATGGATGTTTGCAATTTGATCTCTGGTTCCTCTGCATTTTCTAAATCCAACTTGAACTCTGGAAGTTCACAGTTGACTGTTGAAGGCTGGCTTGGAGAATTTTGAACATTACTTTGCTAGTGTGTAAAATGAATGGAATTGTGCAGTAGTTTGAACGTTCCTTGGTACTGCCCTTCTTTGAAATTGCCACTGATGAGTTTTCCATATTTGCTGGCATATTGAATACAGCACTATAACAGCATCAACTTTTAGTATTTTAAATAGCTCAGCTGGAATTCTATCACCTCCACTACCTCTGTTTGTAGTGATGCTTCCTAAGGCCCACTTGACTTCACATTTCAGAATGTCTGGCTCTAGGTGAGTGATCACACCATCATGATTATCTGGGTCATGAAGATCTTTTATGTACAGTTCTTCTGTGTATTCTTGCCACCTCTTCTTAGTATCTTCTGCTTCTGTTAGGTCTGTTCCATTCTGTCTTTTATTGTGCCCATCTTTATTCTTATTTCAACAGAACAAGAGTTTCCCACAGGGCCCCCTGGTATTGAAGGAAGTGAATTACATTAACCTTTTCTTCTTGTCTTTTCCTTTGTAGTACAGTGAATGCTTTTTCTGAGGTCTTTCTGGGGTCTTATACCAAAATAGAACATTTTAAAAAAATTAAATGGCTAACATACTATCTGAATAATTAAAGTAAAATTTGAAAGAAGAATAATTTCTAATAAATAAGACAAACATTGTGTAGTGAACAAGAAGACTTTTAAAAACTGACTTGTAGTCATTAAGTCAATTAGCAAAAACATTTAAAACTTATTTTAGAATAAGAAAGAATTTTTCAAAATAGCTTTCAGCAAAGTAATGAGTATACTCAAGAATATTAAACACTCAAGATACCAGATCCTGATTTTGATGCATTTTGTGAATCAATTTTGGAGATGATAAAACACAATAATTCCAAGAAGTATATAATTATTTGCAGCTTCATGAAATGCAGGCAAAATAAAGGAAAGAAATTGTATGAACCTAACAGAAGTAGAAGGTATTAAGAAGAGGTGGCAAGAATACACAGAAGAACTATACAAAGAAGATCTTAATGACCCAGATAACCATGATGGTGTGATCACTCAACCACAGCTAGATATCGTGGAATGTTAAGTCAAGTGGGCCTTAGGAAGCATCACTATGAACAAAGCTAGTGAGGGTGATGGAATTTCAGCTGAGCTATTTTAAATCCTAAAAGATGATGCTACTAAAGTGCTGTGCTCAATAAGCCAGCAAATATGGAAAACCCAACAGTGGCCACAGGACTGGAAAAAGTCAGTTTTCATTCTAATTCCAAAGGAAGGCAACACCAAAGAATGTTCAAACTACCACACAAACGTACTCATCTCACATGGCAGCAAAGTAATGCTCAAATTCTCCAGGGTAGGCTTCAACAGCACATGAACTGAGAACTTCCAGATGTTCAAGCTGGATTTAGAAAAGGCAGAGGAAACTTTATTCTCTTGGGCTTCAAAATCACTGCAGATGGTGACTGCAGCCATAAAATTAAAAGACACTGTAGTTCAGATGGTAAAGAATCTGCCTGCAATGAAGAAGACACGAGTTCAATCCCTGGATCAGAAAGAGCCTCTGGAGAAGGGAATGGCAATCCACTCCAATATTCTTGTCTAGAAAATCCCATGGACAGAGGAGTCTGGTGGGCCACAGTCCACGGGGTCACAAAGAGGTGGACACGACTGAGTGACTAACACTTCTACTGTGCCTTGGAAGAAAAGCTTTGACAAAATTAGACAGCATAATAAAAAGCAGAGACATTACTTTGCCAACAAAGGTCCATCTAGTGAAAGCTATGGTTTTTCCAGTAGTCATGTATGGATGTGAGAGTTGGACTGTAAAGAAAGTTGAGCCCTTAAAAATTGAAGCTTCTGTGTTGAAGAAGACTCTTGAGAATCCCTTGGACTGCAAGGAGATCAATCCAGTCAAATCTAAAGGACATCAGTCCTGAATATTCATTGGAAGGACTGATGCTGAAGCTGTAGATCCAATACTTTGGCTACCTGTTGTGAAGAACTGACTCACTGGAAAAGACCGTTATGCTCGGAAAGGTTGAAGGCAGGAGGAGAGGGGATGGCAGAGGATGAGATGGTTGGATGGCATCACTGACTTGTTGGACATGAGTTTGAGTAAGCCCCTGAAGTTGGTGATGGACAGGAAAGCCTGGCATGCTGCAGTCTATGGGGTTGCAAAGAGTCAGACACAACTGAGTGACTGCACTGAACTGAAAGAAAGGTAAACACATGAAATTAACATTAAGTGAGATGATTATAGGAAAATGGTGCTAGTGGTAAAGAACCTGCCTGCCAATGCATGAGACATAAGCAACGTGAGTTTGATCCCTGGGTCGGGAAGAGCCCCTGGAGGAGGGCATGGCAACCCATTCCAGTATTCTTGCCTGGAGGGCTACAGTCCATAGCATCACAAAGAGTCAGATATGGCTGAGTAACCGAAGAAGCTCGAATTGTACATGTAGGAGCAATAAGTAAAATACTGTGAGAACAGGTAAGAATAAATTCGATTTCATCTTCAGCTTTGGTTCTTTCCCAAAGATATTGCATTAGAAAATACACAGAATGTGCCTCTGCATCTGAGGTTTGCTGGAATAATTGATCGAGTGTCTTGTGAATTGGATTTATTTCCCAAAATGGGTTTAGCGGGCTTGGAGAAAGGGCAGCTGGGAATACTGCAATTTGGCTGACAAACCAAACCCTTATGATGGATGTGAGTGGGTCCAGCTGGAGGGAGGAAGGAGGTGGTGGAGTGGCTTCCCAGTCACTATTAGATATGATCATAATTAGCATTTTTATTAGGGAATCTGAATAAGGAGTCAAATTAATGGAAAGGCTGAAAAATGAACTAGGAGCATAGTTTATAGCAGCAGGGAATGTCATAAAATACAGGTAGGGGAAACTGAAGTATCATGCGAAAAATAAAAGAAAAAAAAAAAACAAATAGAAATCTAGTTCTGTAAGATGAATCATTTCCATAGAGAGTTTCATCTGAAGCTTAATTATAAAGTGCTCTGAAAATGCATAATAATAACTCAAGTTACCTGCATAGACAATAAACTTGGGCATACGTTGCAGTCAGGGTTTTGTCATCTGCAGTGAATTAATTATTCTGCCCGCCTACACCCATATCTCATCTGTGCCGAGAAAAGGCCAGATGAAATGCCTGGATTGGAGCCTCTGTACCCAGAAATTCATATGTATTGTCACACACACACATCCAAATGGGATTTGACAACAAATCTCATAAATATTCCCATTGATTATGAGCTAACACTGGACTTCTTTTATTGATGTAATCCCAGATGTAGTAAATAATCAGTGTCATCCTAAGGCAAATAGAGGGTCTGTCCTGAGCCACCCCCCCTTTTAGGTCCTGAAGGAGGGGTCCTTTATAAGAGCAGTGACAGCAGACAAGCCCCTGAGGAAGAGCTCCATGCCTTTCTCCTCTGTGTACCTCTGACAATTTTTTTTGTTTCCCCCTCATACATCTGGATATCCAAAGAAAACATGACGCTGGCTGTTCTTAATATCCAAACTCCCTTTTGCGATACAGTTTCAATTCTCTGATTAATTGAGAACCTTCAATGATAAAGGGATTTCAGTGCCTATATTTTAAGACTGTAGATCTATCTTTCTAAAAGAGTGTTTTCTGAAGCTCTTGGTTGTCCAGGCAGTAACCAGCTTATAGTAGCTCTTATTTAATACCAAATACAAATTCCAAACATTTTTCTAACATTTAACATTTATACAGTTGCTCTTGGGTTCATTTTGATAGTGGAATGGGCAGACAACATTTTTAATTGAGCAGCAAATCTAATGTAGTCAGTGAAAACCAAATTGGAACTCATAAATTCACTTGAGAAGGCTTCCGAGGTTACAGCTCTCCTAGGAAAAAAGAGAAGCATTATCGGCAAACTGAATTAAGGGTGAATGTTTTTCTGGTCTTTAAGGAAATTTTTTTCTTCAAATTTTATTTCATTTTTTGCCTTTCTGCTCTGAAGTCAGTCAAAATCGCAATTATAAAAACAATTCTGACAACGTTGCCCTAACAGCCAAGGCATTCAAACCCACTCAAATCTATTCTGTCCTAGTGTAACACTTGTTCTATTTTTTAACCTCAGGCCAGGAGTCCACTCAACAGCCTGACAGATTCTTTTGTTGTTTCATTGTTGCCTCTAAACACATCATGCCCTTCTTTCTCTTGAATCAAAGCATTTTGTGAGTGAAAATGGTATGAAAGTAAACATCTAACTCTCTAAGATTTTTATCTTTACATCTCTACTGGAAATGAAAAACAGAATGAAAGCAAAAAAGCAAAACAAAATAAAGTACCAAGGTAACCAATACAAACAACCAATGGCAACAACAGAGAAAACAATAGCAAAACATCAGGAATTTTAAACTAAGGGTGCATTCAAATTAAGGGGGAAAATTAACACAAACCACAGAACTAAAATCTTCTATTGCTTGTTTATGAATGCTTTTTTTGTATAATTACAACAAGCAGTTATCCTGCTAGTAAAGCCATATAGATATCATACAAAGAAACAGATTATTTTATCAATCCTTATAACCTCACAAGAGTACAGTATCACTGTTCCTACTTTGCAGACAAGAAAGGAGACACAAAGAAGTCTAGAACTTGCCCAGAAACACAGAGCCTGAAAAGAAGGTGTTGAAGGACCCACAATCAGGAGAAGGGGACGACAGAGGATGAGATGGTTGGATGGCATCACTGACTCAATGGACATGAGTTTGAG
>SJYA01007411.1:0-22321 GCA_006410615.1 Neotragus moschatus
CTTCACATTCCAGGATGTCTGGCTCTAGGTGAGTGATCACACCATCGTGATTATCTGGGTCATGAAGAACTTTCTTGTACAGTTCTTCTGTGTATTCTTCCACCTCTTCTTAATATCTTCTTCTTCTCTTAGGTCCATACCATTTCTGTCCTTTATTAAGCCCATTTTTGCGAGAAATGTTCCCTGTATCTCTTAGTTTCTTAAAGAGATCTCTAGTCTTTCCCATTCTATTGTTTTCCTCTGTTTCGTTGCACTCATCACTGAGGAAGGTTTTCTTATCTCTCCTTGCTATTTTTTGGAACTCTGCATTCAAATGGGTATGTTTTTCCTTTTCTCCTTCGTTTTTCACTTCTCTTCTTTTCACGGCTATTTGTAAGTTCTCCCCAGAACGCCATTTTGCTTTTTTTTGGATTTATTTTCCATGAAGATATTCTTGATCCCTGTCTCCTGTATAATGTCACGATCCTCAGTCCATAGATCATCAGGCACTCTGTCTATCAGGTCTAGTCCCTTCAATCTATTCGTCACTTCCACTGTATAAGTGTAAGGGATTTGATTCAGGTTCTACCTGAATGGTCTAATGGTTTTCCCTACTTTCTTCAATTTAAGTCTGAATTTGACAATAAAGCATTCATGATCTGAGCCACACTCAGCTCCCATCTGGTTTTTGCTGCCTGTATAGAGCTTCTCTGTCTTGGGCTGCAAAAAATATAATCAATCTGATTTTGATGTTGACCATCTGGTGATGTCCATGTGTAGAGTCTTGTCTTGTGTTGTNGGATGAGATGGCTGGATGGCATCACTGACTTGATGGGTGTGAGTCTCGGTGAACTCCAGGTGTTGGTGATGGACAAGGAGGGCTGGCATGCTGCGATTCATGGGGTCACAAAGAGTCGGACATGACTGATCGATTGAACTGAACTGATAAATGGTAAAACATTATGAAAGTATCATGAACAAAGTGACAAAAGAGTACTTTAAAAATGAAGAAAATTATAAGATTAGAACCATCAGGTGATTTTAGTTATGAGTGACAACACAAATTACACTGCTTTAAAATATTTTTTTAAATTATATTTTCTCAGTTTGAGGACATTTCTAGCATGGTTTATATTTCAGCTTTGGGTCTAATCATTTTTATCAATTCTATGTAATTTCTAGTGTTGGCTTCATCTTCAATTTGGTTTCTTTCAAAACCATAAGATGTTTGTGACTGGCACTGGGGCTGTATTATCCCTTTTTATTCCAAGAGGAAAAAATATTCTATTTCCCCTAACTATCAAAGAACAACTTAATATTAGTTCTGATTAGATCACTCTTAAATTCAAACACTCTATTCAGGGACTATTTCCATCACCTGTTTCACTTCACTTCAGTTCAGTTCAGTTGTTCACTCATGTCCGACTCTTTGTGACCCCATGGACCACAGCACGCCAGGCCTCCCTGTCCATCATCAAATCTCAGAGTTCGCCCATACTAATGTCCATTGAGACNTCACTCTTAAATTCAAACACTCTATTCAGGGACTATTTCCATCACCTGTTTCACTTCACTTCAGTTCAGTTCAGTTGTTCACTCATGTCCGACTCTTTGTGACCCCATGGACCACAGCACGCCAGGCCTCCCTGTCCATCATCAAATCTCAGAGTTCGCCCATACTAATGTCCATTGAGACAGTGATGACATTCAACCATCTCATCCTCTGTCGTCCCCTTCTCCTCCCACCTGCAATCTTTCCCAGCATCAAGGTCTTTTCAAATGAATCAGTTCTTCCCATCAGTGGCTAAAGTATTTGAGTTTCAGCTTCAACATCAGTCCTTCCAATAAACACTCAGGAAATATCTCATTTAGGATGGATTGGTTGGATCTCCTTGCAGTCCAAGGGACTCTCAAGAGACTTCTCCAACACCACAGTTCAAATGCATCAGTTCTTCAGCTCTCAGGTTTCTCAGGCTCTCCTGATGGCTCAGAGAGTAAAGCGCCTGTCTACAATGCGGGAGACCTGGGTTCGGTCCCTGGGTCAGGAAGATTCCCTGGAGAAGGAAATGGCAACCCATTCCGGTACTCTTGCCTAGAAAGTCCTTTGGACGGAGTAGCTTGGTGCAGGTTACTCTGTCCATGGGGTCACAGAGTTGGAATTGACTGAGTGACTTCACTCACTACTGGAAAAACCATAGCCTTGACTAGATGTACCTTTGCTGGCAAAGTAATGTCTCTGATTTTTAATATGTTGTCTACATTGGTCATAACTTTCCTCCAAGAAGCAAGCGTCTTTTAATTTTATGGCTACAGTCACAATCTGCAGTGATTTTGCAGCCCCAGAAAATTAAGTCTTCCAGTGTTTCCACTGTTTCCCCAACTATTTGCTGTGAAGTGATGGGACTGGATGCTACGATCTTAGTTTTCTGAATGTTGAGCTTTAAGCCAACATTTTCACTCTCCTCTTTCACTTTCATCAAGAGGCTCTTTCGTTCTTCTTCACTTTCTACCATAAGGGTGGTGTCATCTGTATATTTGAGGCTATTGCTATTTCTTCCAGCAATCTTGATTCTAGTTTGTGCTTCATCCAGTCCAGCGTTTCTCATGATGTACTCTACACATAAGTTAGATAAGCAGGGTGACAAATACAGCTTTGACATACTCCTTTTCCTATTTGAAACCAGTTTTTTGTTCCATGTCCAGTTCTAACTGTTGCTTCCTGACCTGCATGCAAATTTCTCAGGAGGCAGATCAGGGGGTCTGGTAGTTCCATCTCTTTCAGAGTTTTCCACAGTTTATTGTGGTCCATGCAGTCAACGTCTTTGTTGTAGTCAATAAAGAAGAAATAGATGCTTTTCTGGAACTCTCTTGCTTTTTCAATGATCCAGCAGATGTTGGCAATTTGATCTCTGGTTCCTCCACCTTTGCTAAAACCAGCTTGAACATCTGGAATTTCACGGTTCAAGTACTGCTGAAGCCTGACTTGGAGAATTTTGAGCATTACTTTACTAGTGTGGGAGATGAGTGCAACTGTCGGGTAGGTTGAGCATTGTCTGGAATTCTCTTTCTTTGCGAACTGAATGAAAACTGACCTTTTCCAGTCCCGTGGCCACTGCTGAGTTTTCCAAATTTTCTGGCATACTGCGTTCAGTACTTTCACAAAATCTTCTTTTTGGATTTGACATAGCTCAACTGGAATCCCATCACCTCCACTAGCTTTATTCGTAGTGATGCTTCCTAAGGCCCACTTGACTTCACATTCCAGGGTGTCTGGCTCTAGGTGAGTGATAACACCATCGTGATTATCTGGGTCATGAAGATCTTTTTTGTACAGTTCTTCTGTGTATTCTTCCACCTCTTCTTAATATCTTCTGCTTCTGTTAGGTCCATACAATACCTGTCTTTTATTAAGCCTATTTTTGCATGAAATTTTCCCTGGCATCTCTTATATTCTTAAAGAGATCTCTACTGCTAAGTCACTTCAGTTGTGTCTGGCTCTGTGCAACCCCTCAGATGGCAGCCCACCAGGCTCCCCTGTCCCTGAGATTCTCCAGGCAAGAACACTGGAGTGGGTTGCCATTTCTTTCTCTGATGCATGAAAATGAAAGTGAAGTTCCTCAGTCATGTCCGACTCTTCAAAACCCCATGGACTGCAGCCCACCAGGCTCCTCCACCCATGGGATTTTCCAGGTAAGAGTGCTGGAGTGGTTTCCATTGCCTTCTCTGAAGAGATCTCTAGTCTTTCTTATTCTATTGTTTTCCTCTATTTCTTTGCACTCATCACTGAGGAAGGTTTTCTAATCTCTCCTTGTTATTCTTTGGAACTCTGCATTCAAATGGGTATGTTTTTCCTTTTCTCCTTTGTTTTTCATTTCTCTTCTTTTCACAGCTATTTGTAAGTTCTCCCCAGAAAGCCACTTTGCTTGTTTGTATTTCTTTTCCATGAGGATGGTCTTGATCCCTGTCTCCTGTCCAATGTCACCAACCTCACTCCGTAGATCATCAGGCACTCTGTCTATCAGATTTAGTCCCTTCAATCTATTTGTCACTTTCACTGTATAATTGTAAGGGATTTGATTTAGGTTCTACCTGAATGGTCTAGTGGTTTTCCCTGCTTTCTTCAATTTAAGTCTGAATTTGACAATAAGGCATTCATGATCTGAGTCACAGTCAGCTCCCAGTCTTGTTTTTTTGCTGACTGTATAGAGCTTCTCCATTTTTGGCTGCAAAGAGTATAATAAACCTGTTTCAGTGTTGACCATCTGGTGATGTCCACGTGTAGAGTCTTCTCTTGTGTTGTTGGAAGAGGGTGTTTGTCATGACCAGTGTGTTCTTTTGGCAAAACTCTATTAGCCTTTACCCTGCTTCAATCTATACCCCAAGGCCAAATTTGCCCATTGCTCCTGGTGTTTCTTGAGTTCCTACTTTTGCATTCCAGTCCCCTATAATGGAAAGGACATCTTTTTGCGTGTTAGTTCTAAAAGGTCTACTAGGTCTTCGTAGAACCCTTCAATGTCAGCTTCTTCTGCATTACTGCTCTGGGCATAGACTTGGATTACCGTGACACTGAATGGTTTGCCTTGGAAATGAACAGAGATCATTCTGTCACTTTTGAGACTGCGTCCATGGACTACATTTTGGACTCTTTTGTTGACTGTGAGGGCCACTCCATTTCTTCTAAGGGATTCTTGCCCACAGTAGTAGATATAGTGGTCATCTGAGTTAAATTCACCCATTCCAGTCCATTTTAGTCCGCTGATTCATAAAATGTCGGCATTCTCTGTTGCCATCTCCTGTTTGACCCCTTCCAATTTGCCTTGATTCATGGACCTATTGTTCCAGGTTCTGATACCATATTGCTCTTTACAACATCAGACCTTGCTTCTACAAACAGTGACATTCACAACTGGGTGTTGCTTTGGCTTTGTTTCTATCTCCTCACTCTTTCTGGAGTTATTTCTCCACATTAAGCCTGAGCTAATGCCTATCCTTGTGGAGTATAGCGTGGAATTACCCCAATTTCCTTAGTTTAGTGTTCTTCCATGGGAGTGCTACTTGCCANCACAGTAGTAGATATAATGGTCATCTGAGTTAAATTCACCCATTCCAGTCCATTTTAGTCCGCTGATTCATAAAATGTTGGCATTCTCTGTTGCCATCTCCTGTTTGACCCTTCGAATTTGCCTTGATTCATGGACCTATTGTTCCAGGTTCCGATACCATATTGCTCTTTACAACATCGGACCTTGCTTCTATGAACAGTCACATCCACAACTGGGTGTTGCTTTGGCTTTGTTTCTATCTCTTCACTCTTTCTGGAGTTATTTCTCCACATTAAGCCTGAGCTAATGCCTATCCCTGTGGAGTATAGCGTGGAATTACCCCAATTTCCTTAGTTTAGTGTTCTTCCATGGGAGTGCTACTTGCCACCTCGGAACCAATCGCTGATTGTCTTTGGGCTCAGTTAGGTGCCAGTTCCTGAACTAAGCATTGAGAAAAAACTATGGAGTTATTCCTTATAGTTTAGGACAATCCAAGTCTATTACCGGAACTGGGTGTGGGGCTAATCAATTTGACATCATGTGCGTGATATACAATTTGGAAAGGGTAAAGTTGATGCTGTAGAAGCAGCTCCAATATTTGCTGCCTAGAAAAACAGACAATAATTTCTTTTATGAAAATAAAAGGCTATTATAAAACAGGAAAACACAAATGCAAAATGACAAACAGCAAAGGATGTGATCAAGAAATTCACAAAAGAAAATACACAAGTGATAAATGTCAATAAAATATAAAAAATATTTTTTTCTTTCAATCCAAAAGGATATCAAGCTTGAATATTCATTGGAAGGACTGATGCTGAAGCTCCAGTATTTTGGCCACCACATGCTAAGAACTGACTCATTGGAAAAGTCCCTGACGCTGGGAAAGATTGAAGGCAGGAGGAGAAGGGGGTGACAGAGGTTGAGACGGTTGGATGGCATCACCAATTCAATGAACATGAGTTTTAACAAATTCTGGGAGACAGTGATGGACAGGGAAGCCTGGCATGGTGCAGTCCATGGGATCCCAAAGAGTGGGACTTGACTGAGTGGCTGTACAACAACAAGTTATCACATATATACATATTTTACAGCGAGATTATCTTTCCTCATATCATATTTGCGAAAGTTGATATTTTGTGTTGGCAAATATTGAGGAAAATGACATTCTCATCTACTGTTGGAGANACAGAGGTTGAGACGGTTGGATGGCATCACCAATTCAATGAACATGAGTTTTAACAAATTCTGGGAGACGGTGATGGACAGGGAAGCCTGGCATGGTGCATTCCATGGGATCCCAAAGAGTGGGACTTGACTGAGTGACTGAACAACAACAAGTTATCACATATATACATATTTTAAAGTGAGATTATCTTTTCTCATATTATATTCGCAGAAATATTTTGTGTTGGCAAATATTGAGGAAAATGACATTCTCATCTATTTTTGGTCAGAGTGCGAATTGGAAATAAAATATTTTCTTTATATATATTTTTTATAAGTTTTTTTTTCCGTCTCTGGTGTAAATGCGTTCCCAATCTTGAACCCCTGCCACCACCTCCCACCCCATATCAACTCTCTGGATCATCCCCCTGCACCAGTCCCAAGCATCCTGTATCCTGTATCGAACATACACTGGCGATTCGTTTCTTACATGATAGCGTACATGTTTCAGTGCCATTCTCCCAAATCATCCCACCCTCTCCCTCTCCCTCAAAGTCCAAAAGACCATTCTATACATCTGTGCCTCTTTTGCTGTCTCGCATACAGGGTTATCATTACCATGTTTCTAAATTCCATATATATGTGTTAGTATACTGTACTGGTGCTTTCCTTTCTGGCTTACTCCACTCCGTATAATCGGCTCCCGTTTCATCCATCTCATTAGAACTGATTCAAATGTATTCTTTTTAATGGCTGAGTAATACTCCATTGTGTATATGTACCACCGCTTTCTTATCCATTCATCTGCTGATCGACATCTAGGTTGTTTCCACGTCCTGGCTATTATAAACAGTGCTGCAATGAACATTGGGGTACATGTGTCTCTTTCAATTCTGGTTTCCTCGGTGTGTATGCCCAGCAGTGGGATTGCTGGGTCATATGGCAGTTCTATTTGCAATTTTTTAAGGAATCTCCACACTGTTCTCCATAGTGGCTGTACTAGTTTGCATTCCCACCAACAGTGTAAGAGGGTTCCCTTTTCTCCACACCCTCTCCAGCATTTATTGCTTGCAGACTTTTGGATTGCAGCCATTCTGACTGGTGTGAAATGGTATCTCATTGTGGTCTTGATTTGCATTTCCCTGATAATAAGTGAAGTTGAGCATCTTTTCATGTGTTTGTTAGCCATCCGTATGTCTTCTTTGGAGAAATGTCTATTTAGTTCTTTGGCCCATTTTTTGATTGGGTCGTTTATTTTTCTGGAATTGAGCTGCATAAGTTGCTTGTATATTTTTGAGATTAGTTGTTTGTCAGTTGCTTCATTTGCTATTATTTTCTCCCATTCTGAAGGCTGTCTTTTCACCTTGCTTATAGTTTCCTTTGTTGTGCAGAAGCTTTTAATTTTAATTAGATCCCATTTGTTTATTTTTGCTTTTATTTCCAGTATTCTGGGAGGTGGATCATAGAGGATCCTGCTGTGATTTATGTCAGAGAGTGTTTTGCCTATGTTCTCCTCTAGGAGTTTTATAGTTTCTGTTCTTACGTTTAGGTCTTTAATCCATTTTGAGTTTATTTTTGTGTGTGGTGTTAGAAAGTGATCTAGTTTCATTCTTTTACAAGTGGTGGACCAGTTTTCCCAGCACCACTTGTTAAAGAGATTGTCTTTACTCCATTGTATATTCTTACCTCCTTTGTCGAAGATAAGGTGTCCATAGGTGTGTGGATTTATCTCTGGGCTTTCTATTTTGTTCCACTGATCTGTATTTCTGTCTTTGTGCCAGTACCATAACGTCTCAATGACTGTGGCTTTCTAGTAGAGCCTGAAGTCAGGCAGGGCGATTCCTCCAGTTCCATTCTTCCTTCTCAAGATTGCTTTGGCTATTCGAGGTTTTTTTTAATTTCCATATAAATCTTGAAATTATTTATTCTAATTCTGTGAAAAATACTGCTGGTGGCTTAATAGGGATTACATTGAATCTGTAGATTGTTTTGGGAAGTATACTCATTTTCACTATATTGATTCTTCTGATCCGTGAACATGGTATATTTCTCCATCTATTAGTGTCCTCTTTGATTACTTTCATCAGAGTTTTATAGTTTTCTATATATAGGTCTTTATTTTCTTTAGGTAGATATATTCCTAAGTATTTTATTCTTTTCGTTGCAATGGTGAATGGAATTCTTTCCTTAATTTCTTTTTCTACTTTCTCATTATTAGTGTATAGGAATGCAAGGGATTTCTGTGTGTTGATTTTATATCCTGCAACATTACTATATTCATTGATTAGCTCTAGTAATTTTCTGGTGGAGTCTTTAGGGTTTTCTATGTAGAGGATCATGTCATCTGCAAACAGTGAGAGTTTTGCTTCTTCTTTTCCAACTTGGATTTCTTTTATTTCCTTTTCTGCTCTGATTGCTGTGGCCAAAACTTCCAGAACTCTGTTGAATAGTAGCAGTGAAAGTGGACACCCTTCTCTTGTACCTGACTTTAGGGGAAATGTTTCAGTTTTTCACCACTGAGGAAAATGTTTGCTGTGGCTTTGTCATATATAGCTTTTATTATGTTGAGGTATGTTCCTTCTATTCCTGCTTTCNTCTTTAGTTTCTTTAGGTAGATATATTCCTAAGTATTTTATTCTTTTTGTTGCAATGGTGAATGGTATTATTGAATCATATAACTAAGAGTTCAGGGGTAAGGAGGTTCCAAGGTACAGTTTAATTATGGATCTAGCTCTGTTTCTGTGTAATCCTTTCACCTCTGCCTGAGTCTTTGTGTTGGCTTCATCCTCAGGTTGCCACTCCTCATTGCTGCAAAATGTCTGCCAAAGGAATGAGGCTATATAATTCCTCTTGGGATCTTGGGAAAGAGAATCCGCTGCATTTTATAAGCATGGAAAGAAGTCCTGAGCTTCATACTGACTGGGCGACCACCGAACTGATGTCTGTGACCAGTGGAATACCAGAAGCTAAGTAGGTTAGGCCTGGGATGCCTCAACCAAATGCTATGGCAGAGAATGGATTGCCCAGAGTGGTTAAGAGTAATGAGGGTTCACAGTTGGAGGTGGTGGTAGAATCAGTTCCACCCATATCAAGTAGTCCCTTAGAAGAGAACCACAATGTCCATTGCAGAAAATAATTTGTATGCTATCAAGCAAATTTGGAAAACTAAGCAGTGGCCACAGGACTGGAAAAGGTCAGTTTTCATTCCAATCTCAAAGAAAGGCAATGCCAAAGAATGCTCAAACTACTGCACAATTTCACTCATCTCACATGCTAGTAAAGTAAAATTCTCCAAGCCAGGCTTTAGCAATATGTGAACTGTGAAATTCCAGATGTTCAAGCTGGTTTTAGAAAAGGCAGAGGAACCAGAGATCAAATTGCCAACATCTGCTGGATCACAACAAACTGTGGAAAATTCTGAAAGAGATGGGAATACCAGAACACCTGACCTGCCTCTTGAGAAACCTGCATGCAGGTCAGGAAGCAACAGTTAGAACTGGACATGGAGCAACAGGCTGGTTCCAAATAGGAAAAGGAGTACTTCAAGGCTGTATGTTGTCACCCTGCTTATTTAATCTCTATGCAGAGTACATCATGAGAAATGCTTGGCTGGATGAAGCACAAGCTGGAATCAAAATTGCTGGGAGAAATATCAATAACCTCAGATATGCAAATGGCACCACCCTTATGGCATAAAGTGAAGAAGAACTAAAGAGCCTCTTGATGAAAGTAAAAGTGGAAAGTGAAAAAGTTTGCTTAAAGCTCAACATTCAGAAAACGAAGATCATGGCATCTGGTCCGATCATTTCATGGGAAATAGATGGAGAAACAGTGGAAACAGTGGCTGACTTTATTTTTCTGAGCTCCAAAATCACTGCAGATGGTAACTGCAGCCATGAAATTAAAAGATGCTTACTCCTTGGAAAGAAAGTTATGACCAACCTAGATAGCATATTCAAAAGCAGAGACATTACTTTGCCAACAAAGGTCCATCTAGTCATGGCTATGGATTTTCCAGTAGTTATGTATGGATGTGAGAGTTGGACTATAAAGAAAGCTGAGCGCCGAAGATTTGATGCTTTTGAACTGTGGTGTTGGAAAAGATACTTGAGAGTCCTTTGGACTGCAAAGAGATCCAACCTGTCCATCCTAAAGGAGATCATTCCTGGGTGTTCATTGGAAGGACTGATGTTGAAGCTGAAACTCCAATACTTTGGCCACCTCATGCAAAGAGTTGACTCATTGGAAAAGACTNAAGATTTGATGCTTTTGAACTGTGGTGTTGGAAAAGATACTTGAGAGTCCTTTGGACTGCAAAGAGATCCAACCTGTCCATCCTAAAGGAGATCATTCCTGGGTGTTCATTGGAAGGACTGATGTTGAAGCTGAAACTCCAATACTTTGGCCACCAGAAGTGAAGAGCTGACTCATTTGAAAAGACCCTGATGCTGGGAAAGATTGCAAGTAGGAGGAGAAGGGGATGACAGAGAATGAGATGATTGGATGGCATCACTGACTCAATGGACATGAGTGTGGGTAAACTCTGGGAGTTGGTGATGGACACCGAGGCCTGACATGCTGCAGTTCATAGGGCTGCAAAAAGTTGGACATGACTGAGCAACTGAGCTGAACTGATACTAGTAAATACTGTAATAACTTGAAAGCACAACTACTGAGAAAAATTTAAAGAAAGTATGCTATATAAACCAATATTCAATGGAATAGTATGTAACTATAAAGGTAATAATTACAAAGACCATATAATGACACTAAGATATATAGACATTCTTACATAATATATGTATATGCTATAATATAAAAAACTGAATACAAAATTCTGTAAATACAAATAGTGGAACAGAACATAAAAAGATGAAAAGAGTCATTTTTCAAGCAGATGAGTATTTGTTTATCTATCTGTCTGTGCCCATGCAGTATGCAGGATCCTGATTCCCTAACGAGAGCTCGAACCCTTGTCCCCTGCATTGGGAGCCCAGAGTCTTAACCACTGGACCACCAGGGAAGTCCCCAAAAGAGTCATATTTAGGTATGAGAATTGAAGGTGATTTTTTTCCTTCTAAAATTGTCTTTAATTTTGTCCTGACAATAGATTTTAAAATCAAAGAGAGACTTGGATTTTATTTAAAATCCAATAACTGAGATATTCCTGAGAAGCATGTATACTCTAACAATGAAGTCAGATTCTAGGTTAAGCCAGTAGATCCATCAAATCTTGGGCAGAGCTGCTCTTCAATATGTTGGCCTGTCATCATCATCAAATACTCCCTTTCGTTTTTGGTTTCCTTTTCCTATTTTTGCATCCCATCCTCTACTGATCTCTACGTTTCCTGGAATGGAGATCTTACAAAGTTGAGGTGGGGTACACAAAGCTCAGTGTAAAGAAATAAAGAGATGAGAACTAATGCTTTGATTCAGTTCAATTTTGGAAATGAAAAATGAGGGTCCATTTTTAAGATGGAAGAGAAGAGGCCTTCCAGTACCTGTCAAGTGTCTATTATCCAAATATTTATTTAATTACTAAATTTAAGACATTGCAGGAGATATAAATATGAATAAAAATTACAGACTAGAAAAAGGGATAGGCCTGTATACAAATAACCATAATAAAATGATGAAAAGTACATAAATAGGACTAAACAATATATAAATTCAAGGCAATAGATTATTTCAAGCTGATGATATTAGCAGAGTCTTCACAGAGGAGATGATGTAGCTCCTGGGGCTTGAAAGATTGGAGAGGTTGTAGTATGCATCAGTTCAGTTCAGTTCAGTCATTCAGACGTGTCCGACTTTTTGGGACCCCATGAATCACAGCCGGCATGTGTACTCTGTCACTCAGTCATGTGCAACTCTTTGGGATCCCATGGATTATAACCTGCCCACCAGTCTTCTCTGTTCAGGGAATTATCCAGGCAAGAAAACTGGAGTGGACTGCCACCTCCTATTCCAAGGGATCTTCCCAACCCAGGGGTCCAAGCCACATCTCCTGCACTGGCAGGCAGATTCTTTACCACTGCACCTCCTGAGTCGGGAAGATTCCCCTGAAGAAGGAAATGGCAGCCCACTCCAGTATTCCTGCCTGGGAAACCTCATGGACAGAGGAACCTGGCAGGCTACAGTCCACAGGGCACAAAAGAGTTGGATACAATTTAGCAACTAAACAACAACATGGCACACAGCCGCTGCTTTGGCTAATGAGTTCTGGCCTACACAATGATTAATAATGATCATTCTTGAGAGATTTTGCAGTTAAATTGCAAAATAAAATCCCCAGCAATATAGTAAAATCAAGAAAACTTTTTATCATCCAAATGGATATTCAAAATGCATAATATTGCTATAGGAAGGCAAGAAAAGAATTATTTGGATTTTACAAAATGCGTATATATGATTGATATCTCAAAAATGATTTCAAAGTTTACTATATGGTCCCTCCTCCAAAATATATACAATATATAGTTATTGAATATTGCTCAAATTAATGTACCTAACATTTATGAAACCAGTCTGTCATTTTATCTTAATTTCTACATGAATGAAAGAGCAGTCCCATAAAACTGAAAACGTGATTTAACAATTTAACAAGAACTCAACAATCCTTTGAAAATGAACAGCTTTTAACTAAATAGTATAATGTGCCTACTTGGCGTACTAAACAAATAATACACTAAATACTAAATAGTTTTCATTACTACTGAGTTTCACTTAAAAACTGGAAATTATCATTGTACCCATACTTATAAAATTCCAAGAATTTTTTAACAGTATACTAACCAGATGTGTCTTCTTGGAATGTGCAAGCATTAACCATTTTAATGACAAATTACCACTGAAATATTATTGAAAAGAAATGTATCATAGGATTTTAAAAAGAGCTGTGAAAGGTAATATTAAAAGGGCAGAAATCATACTAAAATGGACTCACCTTCAATTTTTAAGATTATGTTTACATCTATGATTAATCTATATAGAGAATATTCAACATAATACAATATTAAATATGCTGTCACCATCTCACTTACAGACTGATTAGAGGGCAAATTAAAGTGTCATGAAGTCATCCTGCTAACCTTCAGGCTATTGCTCTCAGACTGTAATGTGCATGCCAAACACCTGCAGATCTTGTTAAAATGCAGATTCTGATTCAGTAAGTCTCCATGGGCCCCATGATTCTGCATTTCTAACAAGTTCCCAGGTGGTGTTCATCTTGCTGGACCGCAATTTGAGTAACAAGACTTGAGGCTACAAGAAACTTTATATTCTGAAAGAAACCTTATAGAAAATGCTTTAGACCCCACTTCTTTCTTACTCCCAACATTTTCAACAAAAATTTAAAATATTTCCTCTGGATAGAAATGTTGTCTATTCAGAATAGACTGTGATTGCCAAGGGAGAGGAGGGGTGGGGAAGGGAAGGATTGGGAGGTTGGGGTTAGCAGATGTAAGCTTTTATACATAGAATAAACAATGAGGTCCTACTGTATAGCACAGAAAACTATATTCAATATCCTGTGATAAACCATAACGGAAAAGAATATGAAAAGAATGTGTATATATGTATAACTGAATCATGTTTCTGTCCAGCATAAACTAACACAACATTGTAAATCAACTATACTTCAATAAAATTCTATTCACAATGAAAAAGGAGAGTGAAAAAACTGGCTTGAAACTTAGCATTAAAAAACTAAAATCATGGGAGAAATGTCTGTTTAGGTCTTCTGTCCACTGTTTGCCTGGGTTGTTTGTTTTTCTAGTATTGAGCTGCATGAGCTGCTTGTATATTTTGGAGATTAATTCTTTGTCAGTTGCTTCATTTGCTGTTATTTTCTCCCATTCTGAGGGTTGTCTTTTCACCTTGCTAGTAGTTTCCTTCACTGTGTAAAAGCTTTTAAGTTTAATTAGGCCCCATTTGTTTACTTTTGTTTTTATTTCCTTTATTCTAGGAGGCAGGTCTTAGAGGATGTTGCTGCAATCTATGTCAGAGAGTGTCCTGCCTATGTTTTCCTCTAAGAGTTTTATAGTTTCTGGTCTTTCGTTTAGGTCTTTACACAATATCACCATATGTAAAATAGATAGACAGTGAGAGTTTGATGTATGATGCAGGGAACCCAAAGCTTGTGCTTTGTGACAAAATCCCATGGACGGAGGAGCCTGGAAGGCTGTAGTCCATGGGGTTGTGAAGAGTCAGGCACGACTGAGTGACTTCACGTTCACTTTTCACTTTCATGCACTGGAGAAGGCAATGGCAACCCACTCCAGTGTTCTTGCCTGGAGAATCCAGGGATGGAGGAGCCTGGTGGGCTGCCGTCTATGGGGTCGCACAGAGTCGAACACAACTGAAGCAACTTAGCGGTAGCAGAGGGGTGGGAAGGTGTGGGAAGTGAGAGGGGAGTATAAGAGGAAGGGGACATAGTATACCTCTGGCCATTTCACGTTGATGTATGGCACAAATCATCACAATATTGTAATTGTCTTACAATTTAAAAATGTTTAAGGAAAAAATAGATAAATAAGTACTGGAGATGTAATGTACAACATGATAAATATAATTAACACTTATGTTATATATGAAAGTTGTTAAGAGAGTAAAGCTTAAGAGTTCTCATAACAAGAAAAAAGGTCTTTCTGTATTTCTTTAATTTTGTATCTATATGAGATGATGAATTTTCACTAAACTTATTGTGATAATCGTTTTATGATATATGAAAATCATATCATTATGCTCTGCATCTTAAAGTTTTACAGTACTGTTCTCGATTATATCTTAATAAAATTGGAAGAAAAAGACTAAAATCATGGCATCCAGTCCCATCACTTCATGGCAAATAGAAGAGGGAAAAGTGGAAGCAGTGACAGACTTTATTTTCTGGGCTCCAAAATCACTGCAGATGGTGACTGCAGCCATGAAATTAAGACACTTGTCCCTTGGAAGGAAAGCTATGACAAACCAAGACAGAATATTAAAAAACAGAGATATCACTTTGCTGACAAAGATCCATCTAGTCAAAGCTATGATTTTTCCAGTAGTCATGTAGAGATGTGAGAGTTGGATCATAAAGAAGGCTGAGTGCTGAAGTATTGATGTTTTTGAATTGTGGTGCTGAAGACTTTTGAGAGTCCCTTGGACAGCAAGGAGATCAAACCAGTCAATCCTAAAGGAAATCTACTATGAATAATATTTCATAGGTAACATTGGGCTTCCCAGTTATCACTAGTGGTAAAGAAACAACCTGTCAATGCAGAAGACATGAGAGAACCAGACATGTCTGAGAGCTAATGCACAAAATTGCCTTTACAAGAGCACAGAAATAAGGGCTACCATGAAAGAAGGCAGTGGTGGCCTCATCTCTATTTTCACTAATTCATAAAAGGATGAAATGAGTTGTAGTAGAAATAGGCAGTTCTTGACAGTGTTATAAAGCTCTATGATATAAGCTGTCAGAGGAGGCTGGGGAATCTTCTGCCCTGGAACTCATTAAGAACAAAAAAGATACCCACTTGGAATAAATCCAGGAGTAGAGTCAGAGAAATACCAGACATAGAGATGAACTAAACATGGTCTGCAGCAAGGGCTGGCTGCAGCCAAAGAACTGGATTCCAGCCAGCTGCATAGGGTAGCCATTCCAGCAGTCTGGCAGGACCACTTAACTCTAGTGTGGCCGGAGAGTGTCAAGGGGTGGTTCCTAGAGAACTGGACTCTCCAATTCTGCTTCATTCCATCTCCTTTCTTCTGTGAAAACATGGCTACAACAGGGCCACTAATATAACATTTAGAAATCAGAATATGATTTATCCTAAGCCTCTAGGATCTTTGATTAAAATATATATTAGGCAAAGAAACAGCAACTGATGTTTAAAATAACAAACCTCAGGGGCTTCCCTGGCAGTCCAGTGGTTAGAGCTCCATACTTCCACAGCAGGGAGCATGGGTTCAATCCCTGGTCAGGGAACAAAGATCCTGCAAGCGGCACAGCTGACCAAAGGGAAAAAAATGTGAAAGACATGGACCCCAGTCACTACAGCTTTTATCCATAAATATCAGTAAGGGGCTGATGGAATACACACATGACAATTTAACCTTAATTCCTAACCCTGGCTCTAAGGTCATTCACAAGGGTCTGATTCCAGTCTCGAAGACCTCCTTCACCCATAGCTAAGACATCAATTTGATCCCAGCTACAGGCTTATTGCTAGCTGCAGACACAGTTCTGTCAGCAGAGCTTTAAGAAGGTCCACTCCAACACTCTTTAAGACTCAGTGTCAACTTGCTTCAAGTCCTGTCCTCGTAGCCTAGTTTGTTAAAATGGAATTCCCTTCCCCCCTCTCTTCCTTCCTTCCTCCCTATCATCCAGCAATTTCACCTCTAGGTTTTTACCCAAGAGAAATGGAAACATGTCTACAAAAAGACTTGAATATCAATACTCAAAGCAACTTTAGTTTTAATAGCTTAAAATCTAGAAACAGCCCAAATGTCCATCAACAGAAGAGTGGATAAACTGACTGTAGCACATCCATAAATGGAAAGAAGTATTGAAAGTGTTAGTCATTCAGTCATATCCAATGCTTTGCGACCCCGTGTACTGTAGCCCATCAGGCTCCTCTGTCCATGGAATTCTCCAGGCATGAATACTGGAGTGGGCTGCCATTTTCTCCTCCAGGGGATCTTCCCAAGCCAGAGACTGAACCCAGGTCTCCTGCATTGCAGGCAGATTCTTTACTGTCTGAGCCACCAGGGTGATTTCACACAATGGAATACTACTCACCAGTAGAAGGGAAATACAAACTGATACATGCAATGAAATGAATGAATTATGAAAACATACTGAGTGCAAGAAGCTAGACACAAAACAATATATACTGCATAATTCCATTTACAAGAAATTCTAGACCAGGCAAAATCAGTGATGGAAAAATCAGAATAGTAGTTGCATCCGTGAGGTGTTATGGTTTGAATTAGGCCTGTCAGGTGATTCAGTCATGTCCGACTCTTTCCGACACTATGGACTGTAGCCCACCAGGCTCCTCTGTCCATGGGGGTTCTCCAGGCAAGAATACTGGAGTGAGTTGTCATGCCCTCCTGCAGGGGATCTTCCCAACCCAGGGAGTGAACTCGAGTCTCTTATGTTTCCTGCATTGGCAGGCAGGTTCTTTACCACTAGCACCACCTGAATTATGTCCCCCCAAAATATATGTTGAAGTCCTAATCCTCAATACCTGTGAATGTGACCTTATTTAGAAACAGGGTCTTTGCAGATAGAATCAAATTTAAATAATTTGATTAGAGTGGGTCCTAATCCAATATGACCAGTGTCTTATAAGAGAGACAAAGATAGAAGCCCTCAAGAAAAATGCCATGTGACAACAGAGAGAGAAGTTGTAGTGGTGCATCTATAAGCCGAGAAACACCAAGTACTACCAGGAACACCAGAAGCAAAAACAAGGGAATCGAATGGATTCTTTCCTAGAGCCTTCAGAGAGAGTGTGTCTCTGTGGATACCCTAATTTGGGTACATTGGAAGGACTGAGGCTGAAGCTGAAACTCCAATACTGTGGCCAACTGATGTGAAGAACTAACTCATTTGATAAGACCCTGATGCTAGGAAAGATTGAAGGCAGGAAGAGAAGGGGACGACAGAGGATGAGATGGTTGGATGGCATCACCGACACAATGGACATGAGTTTGAGCAAGCTCCAAGAGTTGGTGATGGACAGGGAAGCCTGGTGTGCTGCAGTCCATGGGGTGGCAAAGAGTCAGACATGACTGAGTGACTGAACTGAACCCTCCAGAACTATGAGAGAATAAGTTTCTGTTGTTTTAAGCCATCCAGTTTGTGATAACTCATTACAGTAGGAAACTAATGCAAGATGGGTGAAGTGGGGACTGACTAGAAAGAAGGATTAGGGAACTTTCTGGGGTAAAGAAAATGTTCTATATTTTGATAGGGGCTTGGGTTACATGNGACTGAACTGAACCCTCCAGAACTATGAGAGAATAAGTTTCTGTTGTTTTAAGCCATCCAGTTTGTGATAACTCATTACAGTAGGAAACTAATGCAAGATGGGTGAAGTGGGGACTGACTAGAAAGAAGGATTAGGGAACTTTCTGGGGTAAAGAAAATGTTCTATATTTTGATAGGGGCTTGGGTTACATGAATATATCCATTGTTACAACTCAGCTAATAGTACACTTGAGATTTATCTCAGAAAGAAAAAGTACCATAAATAAAACTGAATTATAGTTAATGACATTTTGATACATGCTGAAGCATTTAGGGGTGAAGGGTACCAATGTCTGCAACTTGCCTTGATTGATGAATGGCTGGATGGACAGATATGTGGTAAAGCAAATAGACTAAAATGTTAATCACTGCAGAATCTAGGTGGTGGGTGTCTGGTGTTTGCTCTATACTTCTTTCAACTTTTTAAACATTTGAAAGCTTCATAATAAAGTGTTGGAGAAATAACAAACTCTGCTTTTGTATGAAAGCGTCCTCAAAACCAGTTCCTTAGCCTACCATGCCTTTGCTTCATCCACACAGAATGGAAATTCGGGAGCTACCATACCCTCAAAACATTTTACAGTTGAGAAAACTGGGCTGCAAGGTAGTTCAATGACTTGCCGACGGTCACACAGCTAGTAGGAGAGTCATTTTATTCCGCAAGTTTGCAAGGCTGGAATCATCCTGTCTTCAGTCAATTCAGTAGTTCAGTCATGTTCGACTCTTTGCGACCCCATGAATCGCAGCACTCCAGGCCTCCCTATCCATCACCAACTCCTGGAGTTCACTCAGACTCACATNTTTTATTCTTTTCATTGCAATGGTGAATGGAATTGTTTCCTTAATTTTTCTTTCTGTTTTCTCATTGTTGGGAATGCAAAGGATTTCTATGTGTTGATTTTATATCCTGCAACTCGACTATATTCATTGATCAGCTCTAGTAATTTTCTGGTGGTGTCTTTAGTGTTTTCTATGTAGAGAGTCATGTTATCTGCAAACAGTGAGAGTTTGTAATTTTTCTTTTCTAATCTGGATTCTTTTTATTTCTTTTTCTGCTCTGATTGCTGTTGCTAAAACTTCCAAAATTATATTGAATAGTAGTGGTGAAAGTGGGCACCTTTGTCTTGTTCCTGACTTTAGGGGAAATGTTTTCAATTTTTCACCATTGAGGGTAATGTTTGCTGAGGGTTTGCTATATATAGCTTTTATTATGTTGAGGTATGTTCCTTCTATTTCTGCTTTCTGGAGGTTTTTTTTTTTTATCATAAATGGATGTTGAATTTGGTCAAAGGTTTTCTCTCATCTGTTGAGATAATCATATGGTTTTTAGTTTTCAATTTGTTAATGTGGTTTATTACATTGATTGATTTGCTGATATTGAAGGAGATTTGTATCCCTGGGATAAAGCTCACTTAGTGATGATGTATGATCTTTTTAATGTGTTGTTGGATTCTGATTGCTAGAATTTTGTTGAGGATTTTTGCATCTATATTCATCAGTGACATTGGCCTGTAGTTTTCTTTTATTTTGTGGCATCTTTGTCTCTTGGTATTAGGTTGATGGTGGCCTCATAGAATGAGTTTGGCAGTTTACCTTCCTCTGCTATTTTCCGGCAGAGTTTGAGTAAGATAGGGTAGTTTTGATTTGCATTTTTCTAATAATGAGCAATGTTGAGCATNATTTTGTGGCATCTCTGTCTGGTTTGGGTGTTAGGGTGATGGTGGCCTCATAAAATGAGTTTGGAAGTTTACCTTCCTCTGCAATTTTCTGGAAAAGTTTGAGTAGGATAGGTGTTCTTCTCTAAATTTTTGGTAGAATTCAGCTGTTAGGCTGTCTTGACCTGGGATTTTTTTGTTGGAAGGTTCCTGATTACAGTTTCAATTTCTGTGCTTGTGATGGGTCTGTTAAGATTTTCTATTTCTTCCTGGTTCAATTTTGGAAAGTTATACATTTCTAAGAATTTGTCCATTTCTTCCAATTTGTCCATTTTATTTGCCTATAGTTGCTGATAATAGTCTCTTATGATCCTTTGTATTTCTGTGTTGTCTGTGGTGATTGCTCCATTTTCATTTCTAATTTTGCTGATTTGATTTTTCTCCCTTTGTTTCTTGATGAGTCTGTCTAATTGTTTGTCAATTTTATGTATCCTCTGAAAGAACCAGATTTTGGCTTTGTTGATTTTTGCTATCATCTCTTTTGTTTCTTTTGCACTTATTTTTGCTCTAATTTTAAAGATTACTTTCCTTCTACTAAGCCTGGGGTTCTTCTTTTCTTCCTTTCTTAGTTGCTTTAGCTGTAGAGTAAGGTTATTTATTTGACTTTTTTCTTGTTTCTTGAGGTAAGCCTGTATTGCTATGAACCTTCCCCTTAGTACTGCTTTTACAGCGTCCCATAGTTTTTGGGCTTTTGTGTTATCATTTTCATTTGTTTCTATGCATATATTGATTTCTTTTTTGATTTCTTCTGTGATTTGTTGGTTATTCAGCAGTGTGTTGTTTGACCTCCATATATTGGGGTTTTTAATAGTTTTTCTCCTTTAGTTGAAATCTAATGTTACTGTATTGTGGTCAGAAAAGATGCTTGGAATGATTTCAATTTTTTTGAATTTACCAATGCTTGATTTATGGCCCAGGATGTGATCTATCCTGGAGAAGGTTCCATGTGTGCTTGAGAAAAAGGTGAAATTCATCGTTTGGGGGTGAAATGTCCTATAGATAACAATTAGGTCTAACTGGTCTATTGTATCATTTAAAGTTTGCGTTTCCTTGTTAATTTTATGTTTAGTTGATTTATCCATAGGTGTAAGTGGGGTATTAAAGTTTCCCACTATTATTGTGTCATTGTTAATTTTCCCTTTCATACTTGTTAGCATTTGTCTTACATATTGCAGTGCTTCTATGTTGGGTGCCTATATATTTATAATTGTTATATCTTCTTCTTGGATTGATCCTTTGATCATTATGTAGTGGCCTTCTTTGTCTCTTTTCACAGCTTTTGTTTTAAAGTCTATTTTGTCAGATANTTGTCTTACATATTGCAGTGCTTCTATGTTGGGTGCCTATATATTTATAATTGTTATATCTTCTTCTTGGATTGATCCTTTGATCATTATGTAGTGTCCATCTTTGTCTCTTTTCACAGCCTTTGTTTTAAAGTCTACTTTATCTGATATGAGTATTGCTACTCCTGCTTTTTTTTTGGTCTCTATTTGCAGGGGATATCTTTTTCCAGCCCTTCACTTTCAGTCTCTATGTGTCCCTTATTTCGAGTTGGGTCTCTTGTAGACAACATATATACGGGTCTTGTTTTTGTATCCATTCAGCCAGTCTTTGACTTTTGGTTGGGGATTCAAACCGTTTACATTTAAGGTAATTATTGATAAGTATGATCCCATTGCCATTTACTTTATTGTTTTGGGTTCAAGTTTATACACTTTTTCTGTGTATCCTGTCTAGAGAAGATCATTTAGCATTTGTTGGTGAGCTGGTTTGGTAGTGCTGAATTCTCTCAGCTTTTGCTTTTCTGTAAAGCTTTTGATTTCTCCTTCATATTTGAATGAGATTCTTGCTGGGTACAGTAATATAGACTAGGTTATTTTCTTTCATCACTTTAAGTATGCCCTGCCATTCTCTCCTGGCCTGAAGAGGTTTTATGGAAAGATCAGCTGTTTTCGTTGAGGGATTCTCCTTGTGTGTTTTTTGTTGTTTTTCCCTCACTGCTTTTAATACTTGTTCTTTGTGTTTGGTCTTTGTTAACTTGATTATTATGTGTCTTTGGGTGTTTTGCCTTGGACTTATCCTATTTGGGACTCTATGGGTTTCTTGGACTTGGGTGATTATTTCCCTCCCCATTTTAGGGCAGTTTTCCACTATTATCTCCTCAAGTATTTTCTTATGGTCTTTATTTTTGTCTTCTTCTTCTGGGACTCCTATGATTCAAATGTTGGGGTGTTTAGCATTGTGCTGGAGGTCTCTGAGGTTGTCCTCATTTCTTTTAATTCTTTTTTCATTTTCCCTCTCTGTTTCATTAATTTATACCATTCTATCTTCTACCTTACTTATCCTGTCTTCTACCTCCGTTATTCTACTGTTGGTTCCCTCCAGAGTGTTTT
>SJYA01007412.1:0-18564 GCA_006410615.1 Neotragus moschatus
CGGGACGCCGGGCTCCGGGGCGGGGGCGGGGGGCGCGGGCACCGGCGACCCCGGCGGCGGCAGCGGCGGCGGCGGCGGCCGGGGGAAGCCGCGGGGCCGGTCATGCGGCTGCGGGGCCCGCGGCCCGGAGCGTCCGCCAAGCCCTGAGCGAGGTGAGCTCGAGGGGAGAGTCCGGGACCCAGGTTGCGGGGGGCGGGAGGCGGTCCTCCTGAGGCGGCCGGGGGTCTGGACGAAACGGGGCTGAGTGGTTCCTGAGGATGAGATGCCCGCGATCGGACCCCCGAGTTCGGGGGGCAATGGGCGATGGAGAGACGTTTAGGCCCGAGAAACCTGGGGGTACGGGGTCCGAGGGTCCCAGAACGGGGCAACCATACTCTCAGTGTCCGAACCTCGGAGACCGTGGGCAAGGGAGAGGGTGTGGGCCAGATCCTCGAGGGAGGCGATCCTGGATGAGGAGGGAGGGCCCGGGCCCGGTAAGGGCTGCTCGGGAGTCTGAGAAGGGGTCCCCGGAAAGATAGTGTACGTCTCCCCAGGATTGAGGGCCTATGGAGTTTGGACTTGGAGCTTGGAGAATGGGGACCCCAGGGGATCCAAAAGCCTATATCCAGGAAAGGCGGGGATAAAGAAGGATAAGAAGGAGATTTGGGGCCTGGGGAAGGAGGGGGGTCCCAAAGGAGGAAGGGTTGGCGGTTGGAAGAGAATGAGGAGATCTGGGCGGGCCGCTGAGAGTGTGGAGGAACCGAGTGAGGAGGGAGGGGCGCCCCAAAGCGGGAGTGAGAAAGGTGCTGGTGGGCCACGTCCCAGCTGTCTGGATCGGAGGAGCCAGTGGGGGGAGCTGAGGTCAGCTACCTGGGATGGAGGCAGCCCGGGAGACGGGGGTTCTGACGCTGGTTTCTGAGATGAGCGGACTGGAAGGAAAGCAGGCAGCTGGCAGTCAAGCCCTGGAGCCATGGGCCAGGGGATGGGAGCAAGCGGGGGTCGGAGCTCTGCCAGTATCAGACTCCTGAATCCCTCAGGAGGTGGGGAGAGGGGCAGGTGGAGTGGAGGCCCTAGAGGCTGGGGTTGGGGGGCGGTGCCCAGACAGGGATGAAGGTCATCTCAAGCTCCAGGGTTCTTATTGAGGTGGTGTCAAGTTTCCAGAATTTCAATTTCAAGGCTCCAGGAATTCTGGTCAAGGAGAGCGGGGGCTCAAGTCTTGACTGCATTGTTGGTGGGGGGGGGGGAGTGCTGGCTAGGGGTCTTAACTGTCTCTGTTAAAAAGGTGATGAAGATCGTGGTATTCAGGTAGGTTGGGGGCTCCGGTTGAGATAAGATGGGGATTGCAGTTTGAGTCTCCCAAATCATGAGACTGTGTGGTTGAGGGAGAAGTTCTCGGGAAAGGGTGAGTGTGGTGGCTAAGGGATTAAGAGCTACCTGGAAGGAAATCTCCAGATTTAAGATTGGAATTTTGGAGGCCACAGTCATGAACTTGGGAGCTCTCTTGTTTTGAAGGTCCAGGGTTAGGGGGATCTGGGTTCCAGGTTGGAGGTTGAAGAGGGTCTATAATTGGAGGTCTTAGCTGGGGGAGCTGGAGTCCAGACTCTCTGGGAGGGATTTGGGGATCTTGTAACAAGAATGGGGATTGCAGACTTCCTGATGTGGGTTTTAGAGTTCAGAGCCCTGTTTCCTATTGAATGATGGTCACTTGCTCTGAATAGGATACTGAGAGGTGGGTGTGTGTGTAGGGGGGGAATTCCCAGATCATGGTTTGGACATTCTGAAGTCTCTAACCCAAACCCTGCTCCAGGTCTCTAGGCCCCAATATCCTGGGAGCCAGCGGCCTGTGATGGAGTTCTAGCACCCCAGGTTCAGAGGCTTGCAAGGATTTGGGATGGGGGTGGTTAATGTTCTAGAATCCTGAATCTGGGTCGTGGTCCAAGATTTCAGATTAGGATGCCAAATTGAGGTCAAGGCACCATACCAGGGTTAGAGAGTCAAGGTCTTGGCGTTAGAATTGGACATTAAGGGTCAAGAGAAGAGTCCAGGGACTTCTCTGGTGGTCCAGCAGCTAAGACTCTGTGCTCCCAGTGCAGGGGGCCCGGGTTCAATCCCTGGTCAGAGGACTAGATCCCACGTGCCACAACTAAGTAGTTTGCAAGCTGCAACTAAGACCTAGCTCAGCCATATTTATTTATTTATTTATTTATTTAAAGAGTCCAACTAGACATGGGAGGCTTGAGGTCAAGGCCAAGGTACAGGGTTAGGGTCCTTGGTTAACGACCCACTTGGGGCATTTCTGGTTCCCATTAAGACCCCAAAAGAAGGGGGTCAGGGTGTCAGGTCTGGGCATGGAGTCGTGATTGGTGGCCTAGGTTAAGATTTCTAGACAAGTTACTGGTCCAAATCCAGGCTGGAGCCACGGGTCAGGACTCAGGGGGCAGATGGGAGAGAGTTCCATTCCGGGGGCTGCTGGTTCTGGCCCAGGGCCGGTGTCCCCCCTGCTGCATGCTGTCTGGGGGACCCCAGCGGCCCCAGCAGGGCTCGCCACTGGAGCTCCCGGTCCCTCAGGCCCCGCAGGGCGCCCCCTGCCGCCGAGGATGAGTCACTGCAGCAGCCGCGCCCTGACCCTGCTGAGCAGCGTGTTTGGTGCGTGCGGCCTGCTGCTCGTGGGCATCGCCGTCAGCACAGACTACTGGCTGTACATGGAGGAGGGAACTGTGCTGCCGCAGAACCAGACCACCGAGGTCAAGATGGCGCTCCACGCTGGCCTGTGGCGCGTCTGCTTCTTTGCAGGTACAGGCCTCACCTGCCCACCAGTCCATTGTCCCTGCCGTTGCGTGGCACCCGAGAGTCTTCATCCATAGTTACCCCCCATGGGTGCCCGAAACCCAGAAATCAACCCCGTTTCTCTCCTGGACAGTCACATGTCTACCTGGAGATTCCATTTCTAAGGTTTGCCTGGTGGCCGCATTGCGGAAAGAATCCGCCCGTCAGTGCAGGAAGATGCAAGAGATGTGGGTTTGATCCCTGGGTCAGGAAGGTCCCCTGGAGAAGGAAATGATAACCCACTCCAGGATTCTTGCCTGGAGAACCCCATGGACAGAGGAGCCTGGAGGGCTACAGTCCACAGGGTTGCAAAGAATCAGACATGACTAAGCAGTGGAGTACACACACACACACACACACACACACACACATTCATTTTCTAGTGCTTTAGTCCCTGGATCTAAGAACCCCAATGATCACACAATCTCCAGGTCCCTAATCCCCAGTAACCCCCTGAGAGCCCCCAGACCCAGAGAAAGAGTAATCCTAGTTCAGAACTTGTCTCCTGGACAGTTCCAGTGTTGACTGTGTGAAGGATAAACAATATCTATGCCTCCCAGCTACTACGGACATCGCTCCTTCTAGGAATCCTTTCCCACCTCAACCCCCAGACCTTTCCCTCTTTAGGGATCCAGGAGACCTGGCCCATAACCCCTTCTTACTTGAATCTGGCTTCCAGCTTGTCTTCCTGCATCCAACGGTCTCTAGGTCACCTTGCAATAGGAGCTGATAGACTCCTGCCTATACCCTTCTGTAACCCCCTAAGAGGAGCACAAATGTAGTGCAGAGTAACAACGCAGACAGACACTAATCCTCAGGATCCTGGGGTCTCTTGACTGTGCGTCCTGCCCCTGACCGCCCTGCCTTCTTATCTTCCCCCCAGGCCGGGAAAAGGGTCGCTGCGTGGCCTCAGAATATTTCCTTGAACCAGAGATCAACTTGGTGACGGAAAATACGGAGAATATTCTGAGTGAGGGGAAGCACGGGGCTGGGAGGGTTAGGTAACCAAGGGGCAGGGTGACAGGGCGGATCCTGAGGAAAAGGGCAGGCCAGTTGGTGCTAGTGGTAAAGAACCCGCCTGCCAGTGCAGGAGACTTAAAGAGATGTGGGTTCATTCCCTGGGTTGGGAAGATGCCCTGGAGGAGGAAATGGCCACCCGCTCCAGTATTCTTGCCTGGGAAATCCTTTGGACGGACCTGGCGGGCTACAGCCCATGGGGTCGCAGAGAGTCGCGCACACAAGAGGAATGGAGTGGAAGGGCAGGAGTGCGGGCTTGAAAGCAGGCAGAGTGGGTGCGTGAAGAGGTGGGGCCAGGTTGAAGGGGCGGAGCCCAGGAGTGGGTGGAGTCAAACCAAGGGGTGTGGCCTGGGTGAGGGGCGGGGCCAGCAGTGGAAGTTTCAGAAAAGGGTGTGGGGGTGCAGAGATGAGGAGGATTCAGAGGCAACCCCCAGAGACTCCCCCCTCACCTCCGTCTTTCTTCCTACCCCTCCCCCAGAGACAGTGCGCACAGCCACCCCCTTCCCCATGGTCAGCCTTTTCCTCGTGTTCACCGCCTTCGTCATCAGCAACATTGGCCACATCCGCCCGCAGAGGACCATTCTGGCTTTCGTTTCTGGCATCTTCTTCATCCTCTCGGGTAAGCCCAAGGAAAGGACTGACAGGCTGCAGGACCATTTCAGGTGCCAGGAACCTGGGGCTCCTCTTCCAAAAGACCACCACCTCCTTGCTGGGTAATCCTGAAGGAATTGCAGAATCTCTCCAAGCCCCACTTTGCTGCTCTGTGGAATGGAGCATTTCTCAGCGAGCGCTTCTTGAGTGCTAACTGGGTGCCAGGGTCTGTTCTGATACAACAACCTTGTGAGGCAAATGCTATTAATAACCCCATTTTACAGTTATGGAAACAAACACTCAGCGGATTGAAGTCAGGGCCATACAACCAGTGAGAGGCAGAGATGGGACTCAACCACACACGTTTCGCCTCCAGAGGCTGTATTTTTAACCACTCCTGATATTTTAGCAATTAACAGTTTCCAAGGCTCTTTATGTTCTGTGCAATGTATTACTGGAACATTTTTCAAACAGAAAAGTCGAAAGAACCCTGTACCCGCCACTTAGAGTTGGTCATTACCATGTCATGGGATTTGCTTTATCCTGTATCTGTCCATCTATCTGTCTTTCTACACATCCATCCGTCTATTTTATTATCATTTAAAAATGAATTTCAGAGCAAGCTGCGGGCATCGGTACACTTGCCTCTAGATTCTTTACCATGCCTGTCATTAGCTAGAGTTCAATGTTTCTTTATAGCTATCTTTTCTTTTGAGATCTAAGTCTCTTTAGCATGAGCAATCTCATAAACTTCTCATAACATCTCTGTCCGGGAGTTATTATTAGAACTAATTTGATAAAATAGGGATACCGGGTCTCGAAATTGTGCAGGGAGTTGCCTGAGATACCAGTGTAAGCTGGATCCCCAGGGACTCGAGTGTCCTGAGCTCCAGAGGAGAGCTCTTTCTGAATTGTTCCCCTCCTCCAAATTTTAGTTCAGTCCAGTCCAATTCAGTCCAACTCAGCTCAGGTCAGGTCATCTCTGCTCTGACACACTTAACTCCATCAATCTGGCCCAAATGACCCCAATCTATTCTGACTCAGTTCTTCAGTTCAATTCGAATTACTTCAACATGATTTAATTAAACTCCGTCGGGGCCCTTTTAATTCAGTTGATATTTTATGAACAAAGCCCACTGTACATCTCGCTCCCATTACATCCCCTGGGGCCTGCACTTGGCCACCTCTTTAAGTCGGCTCTGCAGATGATTGGAGATGGGTCTTCAAAAATCCCCTCCTCCAGTCTCCTCCCTGCTCCTCACCCAGCTTTCTCTGGGCTAAACCTCCCCCATGCCTCCAACCTAACCTGACAAGACCTCTTCCCCAGGAAAGCAGGGTGCAACCTCCGTGCAAACTTGAATCACAGCATGCGGAGCCAGACACCAAGCTAAAATAAGATATGTATCATATCACCATTTCAGAGTGTCAGATGGAAAACTGTAGCCTAGAGAGACGGAAAGTGGGGCAAGGGTAGGGAGCATGGGGACTTTGGTTCAACTCACCTGAAATGTTTGAAGGAAAATACTATTGTTTGTGATTTACAGAAGTGGAGAGCAAAGAGGCGATACAGCTGATAAATGATAGTGCTGGTACTAGGATCGAGGGTGTTCTCATCCCAAAAGCCATGCTCATACCAATGCATCAGGACCTGATTCCCCAAGGTCAAGTTTAGTGTCAGTTGGTGCAATCAGGGCTGGAAACCAGGCCTCTGATGTAACAATAGAGTGATTTAGGGGGGTTGAACCCCACTGCCTGAACTTCATTTCATAGACTGTGGTCTACGCACCCTACCCAAGGTAGCCAAGGTTGTAGCCTATAGTGGCTGAAGGTTCATGCTGCTATGAACCTAGAAAGACCTGGGTTAAAATCCTGCCACTTACTGTATGGGCTTCAGCCTTCCTTTCTGGAGCTGTTGACTGGGCAACCTTGGTCAGGGGTGGGAAAACTTTCTGCTCAGGGCCAAACAGTAAATAGTCTAGGCTTTGTTGGAGTGCCAAAGCAACCACAGGGGAAGCAGTGGGCCTTGCTGTGTTCCAATAATCCTATTTAAGGGGCCTGGAATTGGAATTCAATCTAGTTTTCATGGACCATGAGATTTTATTCTTCTTTTGTCTTTTTTTTTTTTTTCCTGACCATTAAAAACCACACTTGGTTTGCAAACTGTACAAAAACAGGCAGCAGGACCAGTAATAGTTTTCTGACCCCTGGTCTAAATCATGGATATGAAGGCCCGACCCAGGGCCTGGTTTATAGCAGTAAGTGCTCAGCACGTGGTAGTTTTAAATAAATAAATGCCTGCTCCCATATGGACGTGAATAGTAGTAGCAACAGCAACCATAATAGAAAACAGTTAATTGAGTGCCACGGTTTGGGGAAGTTCTAAGTGCTGTGTGCAAATTAAGTTATTTCTTTTTCTTCACCTCCTAAGGCAGATGCTATTTTTATTCCCATTTTCCATTTGAGGAAACGGAAAGCACTCAGAAGTTGAGCTGCTCCACAGTAGAAGCAGGATTCCAGACCGGTGGTTCACTCTGGCATTCTACGGCCCCACCACAATTAAAAGTCATAAAGACACAGGGGATTAAAAGAGAGGAGAGGCTGGGGACTTGCCTGGTGGTCCAGTGGCCAAGACTCTATAGTCCCAGTGCTGGGGGCCCGGGGTTCCATCCCTGGCCAGGGAACTAGATGTCACGTGCCAGCAACGAAGATCAAAGATCCCACGTGTACATCCTAAGACCCAGCTAGCCAAAAGAAAGAAAGAAAGGAAAGGTGGAAATAGTACCAGTTTCTTAGACCTTGGAGTTGAATGTCGTAGGGCAACCACCTCATGTTCCCAATGAGGAAACTGAGACTTAGAAAGAGACAAGGGTTGACCGAGGTCCGGTAAATGGTGAGGTTGACATTCAGTTTTGGAGAAAGTGGTGGGAGGGCTGGGGAAGGAAAGGGATAGGGTGTTGATGATCCCGCAGGGACCTGTGTTGGGAATGGACTAAAAGGAAAGAGATTGGAAAGGAAGGAGGCTTATGCATTGGTCCAGGCAGGAGTAGATAAGGTTCTAGCGGGGGAGGGAGATGGGAGGATAAAGGTGACTGGATGGCTTTGAGAAAGAAGGATGTTGACAGAAGAATCAATAGAACCAGATGACTGACTGGGTATGATTGGTGAGAGCAGGGGGAGGAGGCTGGAGTGACATTGGTTTTCTTTTTCCAGGTCAGATGAGGCAAGCTTCCCGTGCCTGGCTCATATTAACCCCCGCTCCTCAAATATGTTCCATGCGTCTGCTCTTTCATTCAGTCACTCATCAAACAGTTGCAGAACCATCTCCTATGCCATGCCTTTACTGAGCACTGGTGACATGTTGAATCTCAAATGGCAATCTTCATGCAGTCAGCCACAAAACAGCTCCCAGCTGCGTGCCCATCAATGCTGGTCACACAACGCTTAAATCCCTTCGGTGTCTCAATGCATTTCCGTGGCACTTAGAATATATCCCAGCTCCTCACGCTGACTTACAATGTCTTACATGATTTGACTACTGCTCAGACTTCTGGTCTCATTTTTTGTAACTCACTAACACTCTCTCCATTGCTGCACCACCTTTGAAAATGCTAATCTCAACCTCACTTTTACAATCATTAACCCTCCATGCTTGAAAGTCTCTTTCTCCTAATTCCCCAACTTTCCCTCTTCAGATTTTCTTTCTCTGACAGTGGTACCCAGGGTTGCTTTGCCCCCACTATACCACCCATCACCTTCCCTATTTGATATTTGCTTCATAACACTTATTGCTAGTGTCATCTTATTAATATTCTGCCTCCTTCTTCCAGAATGTAAACTCCAAAAGACAGGAAGGGACTTCCCTGGTGACCCAGCGGCTAAGACGGTACACTCCTGCAGGGGGCCTGGGTTTGATCCTTGTCCAGGGAACTAGATCTCACATGCTGTAACTAAGGGTTCACAGGCTGTAACTCAGGAAAGAGCCTGAGCGCCACAACTAAGGCCCAGCGCAGCCAAATGATGGATAAATAAAAGGCAGAGACATGCCCATGCTTGTATCTTCAGAGCCTAGATGAGTTGCTGGTACAAAGTCCACAATGTAGAAGAGATCCCTGATAAAGAAAGTTCAAGGCATTCTGAGAAAAGGAAAGACGCTTTAAGCAGACAGAGTAGGGTGCTGGAGAGGGTGGGAGTGACCAGAACTTCAAGAGCAGGTGACATCTAAATTAATGCAGAAAGGGCGAGGGGGAGTTTTTCAAGTAAAGAGAGAAAAGTGCCTGGTACAGACATGCAATTCACAGCACGTGTTAAGACTCTAGAAAGCGGTAAGGCTGAGGTAGCCGCCCGTGTAGCTCTCCATGGTCCTGAAATTCTTTGTTCTAAATCTAGGTTGTTCCTATTCAGCTTGGAATGTAGGTGATTCTTGCCTTCTGTGCTCTAAGAATTCTGAAGCAGTTGTAGTGGAGTGGGGAGGGAGAAGACGGATTACAGAGAAAGGACGAGGGACGGGAGAGAGAAAAAAAAAGGGTAGGAGAATAAAGGGAAAAGAAGGTTATTTTTAGAGAATCAGAGTCACCCTAAAATCCCCAGGAAGGAGAAGGAATGACAAGAACAGCTTCTGACATTGTGTTTAGATAACTTTCAATCACTAAAAACAAAAAACGAGCAAAAGCAACAACAAAAAGCTCCTTCTCTTCAGAAACATTTGTTCCCTTCTCATCAACCCTGCTCCTGACTCTCTGTAGGGAGAATGTTTGTCTTTTAGAACTGAAATGTGAAACAAGGGACCTGAGGTGAGGCAGGAGTGGTTGGCAGGTTTTCAGATCAAAAAGAGCTTGGATAATCAGACTGAGGAGTGAATACTTTCTCCCATGGATACCAGGGCGCCGAGAAAGGATTTTGACAAGAGATGGACAGAGTCTGACATGGTTTTTATTTAATTATTTAGGCCAGGGATGGAACCCAGGCAACTCGCAGTGGTAGGGCAGAATCCTAACCACTGGACTGCTAGGGACCTCCCTCGTATGGGTTTTTAAAAAGAGCCAGTATCTGAAACAAAACAAAAACATACAGGACTTCCCTGGTGGTCCAGAGGTTAAGACTCCACCTCCCAGTGCAAGGCGTGTGGGATTGATCCCTAGTTGGAAAACTAAGATCTCACATGCCTCAATGTGTGGCAAAAATAAGAAAGAAACAACAGTATCTAAAATAGGGAGACAGGTTTGAAGGCAGCACAACAGGCACAGGGAATAAGCCTCAGCTGGATTAGAGGATTTGGGGACAAAACAGGGATTTTAGATTTATGAGAGATTCAGGAAGGAACATAGACATGACTTGATAACTGAGCATCCTTCTCGGATGAGGGGAGTGGGATTAAAAGGACTCCCCTGGGCTTCCCAGGTGGCGCTAGTGGTAAAGAACCCACCTGCCCATGCAGGAAGATGGAAGAGACAGATGTTCGATCCCTGGGTCAGGAAGATCCCCTGGAGAAGGAAATGGCAACCCACTCCAGTATTCTTGCCTGGAGAATCCCAGGGACAGAGGAACCTGGTGGGTGACAGTCCATGGGGTCCCACCGAGTTGGACACGACTGTAGCAGCTAAGCACACAAGCACTCTGTTTGTTTTAACTTTATCATTTGAAAGTAAGTTGCAGGCATCACTAAGCATTTTAATATGCATCTCTTAAGAATAATGGCATTTTTCTACATAACTACAAGACCATTATTAAACCTAGAAATTTTACAGTAAGTCCATTCCATTTTCAAACTGTCCTAGTCATTCGAAGAATGCCTTTTATAGCTTTTCCCCCAGAACCAGGATTCAGTCTAAGTTTATGCATGGCATCTAGTTAATTTCTCTTTTAGTCTCGACTAGTTCTCGTACTATATTTTTTACAACACTGACTTTTAAAATATATTTCATTATGAAAATATAGCAAGGATAGTATAGTGTGCCATGTACCCTTCACTCAGTTTCAACAATTATCAACATATGGTGACTCTTTTTTTAGTCAAACTTGCCATATCTCCCTTCTGCACTTCACTACAGAATTTTAAAGTCAGTCTCCAGCATTAAATCATCTTCTCCACTAATATTTCAGCACATCTCTGAGAAATTAGTACTTTGTTATTTAACATAACCACAGTGCCATTATCTGCCCAAATAATGAAGAATGGCTGCTTCATATAAATTAATACCTAGCCAGAATTCAACTTCCCCACTTGTCTCATAAATGCCTTTAAAAAAATTTTTACAATTAGTGTGTTGGAAACCGGGATCCAAATTCCACTTGCGTGTTTAGCTGATGGATCTCTAAAGTCCCTTTTAATCTCTAATAGTCCCTCTCCTTCTGCTTTTTCTTGCCATTCATTTGAAGACCTCTAGTCATTTGCCTCATATACTCTTCACACTTTTGATCTTTCTGTTGTGTCTTTGTGTTGTGATTTTAATACGTCCATCCACTCTGTGTTTTCCTGTAAAATTGTAGATCAGGTCCAGGTTTGACTTTGGGAGTGGGGGGGCGGTGTTATTAAGTCCTATTGCATTGCATCAGGAGACTATCGTTTGCAACTTTTGCAAATGATACTATCGTTTGCCTCTCTTTTTGAGATGTTAAGATTAATCACTGGCTTAAGTATTATAACTTGGCTCGTAACGTTGTCCTTTTGAAATCTACAAGACAGGATGTCCTGTCTACACCCCACATCCTGCAGCTGTTGGACTGTTTCCTTGTGGCATCATTTGACTTCTTCCTCTTCCTTTGTATTTTCTGTAACCGGCAGTTATGTCCAAGGTAGAGACTTGATTAGATTCTAGTTAAATAGGTTTGGTAAGATTTAGAAGTGGTGCCGTATTCTTTATAGCCCATCACTTCAGGTAGCAAATAATATCAAGTTGCTTCCACTGGGAGTGGGAAAATGTTTGACCCCTCGGTAAAGGGGGTGATCATTAGAGGTCTCCATTGGAAAGGCAGATTTTTCTCTTTCACAATGAGTAAACCATTTGCAGGGTAACACTTTTGAATCTTCGGGGGGGGTGGGATTCCTGTTTGGGGATGCCTATTTTATTTACAATTTGTGGTTTTGGCAAATTTTTAAACATACAGAAAAGTTGCAAGAACAGCACAAAGAATTCTTGTGTTTTTCACCTGGACCAATTCTTAACATTTTGCCACCTTTGTCTTTTTCTCTGTCTTATGTGTATATCAGTCAGTTCAGTTCAGTCACTCAGTTGTGTCCGACTCTTTGCGACCCCACGGACTGCAGCATGCCAGGCTTCCCTGTCCATGGCCAACTCCCAGAGTTCACTCAGACTCATGTCCATGGAGTCTGTGATGCCATCCAGCCATCTCATCCTCTGTCGTCCCCTTCTCCTCCTGCCCCCAATCCCTCCCAGCATCAGAGTCTTTTCCAGTGAGTCAGTTCTTCGCATCGGGTGGCCAAAGTATTAGAGTATATGTGTGTATATGGGTATATATCTATATGTTATTAATACATTATATTACCGGAGATAACCACTTGAACATAAATTGCAAACACCTCACCCTTTTACATTTTTTAAAATTTTAACAATGTGTTGGTTCTGCCATACAACAATGACAATNCGGGTGGCCAAAGTATTAGAGTATATGTGTGTATATGGGTATATATCTATATGTTATTAATACATTATATTACCGGAGATAACCACTTGAACATAAATTGCAAACACCTCACCCTTTTACATTTTTTAAAATTTTAACAATGTGTTGGTTCTGCCATACAACAATGACAATCAGCCATAATTATACATATGTCCCCTCTCTTCTGAGCTTCCCTCCTCTCCCCTCATCTCACGCCTCTAGGTCATCCCAGAGCACCAGACTGGGCCCCCTGTGCCACACAGCATCTTCTCACCAACTATCCATTTTACACACACTAGAAACACTTCACTCTTAAATAAATCAGCATCAGATATCTCCTAAGGACAAGTATATTTCCTTTCCTAAGCATAGTTTCTACTGCTGCTGTTGCTGCTGCTAAGTCACTTCAGTCGTGTCCGACTCTGTGTGACCCCATAGACAGAAGCCCATCAGGCTCCCCCATCCATGGGATTCTCCAGGCAAGAACACTGGAGTGGGTTGCCATTGCCTTCTCCCATGCATGAAAGTGGAAAGTGAAAGTGAAGTTGCTCAGTTGTGTCTGACTCTTCGCGACCCCGTGGACTGTAGCCCACCAGGCCCTCCGTCCATGGGATTTTCCAGGCAAGAGTACTGGAGTGGAGTGCCATGGGCTTCTCCGCCTAAGCATAGCACCATCATCCAATTCAGGAAGCTGAACATTAATACAGTTTTACAGCTAATACACAATCCGTATTCAAGTTTCATCAATTGTCTGCATGCTGCCCTTTTTGATATTTTAAACATTTCTGGCCGCTCTCAGTCTTGGTTGCCGCTGGCAGGCTTTCTCTAGCTGTGGCAAGCCGGGTCTCCTCGCTAGGCGCGGTGCCCAGGCCTCTCATCGCCGGGGCTGCTCCTGCTTCGGAGCACGCGCTCTAGGCTCTCGGGCTTTGGTAGTTGTGATGCACAGGCTTAGTTGCCCCACAGCACGCACACTGCCTTTTTTTTTCCCCCACTGGCTCCACCCCGGGGCCTGTGGGATCCCAGTTCCCTGACCAGGGATCGAACCCAAGCTCCCTGCAGTGGAAGCGCAGAGCCTTAACCACTGGGCCATCAGGGAAGTCCCCACACTGCCTTTTGTAGTCTGTTTTGCCCCTGATTCGGGATCCAGGCTAGGACTCCCCTCTTACTTCCTTGATGTGTCTCTTTCCTCTCCTTTCATCTTTTGTATAGTTCCTATGCCTTACAAAAAAATCTTTCATGTTGACGTTTATTTTTGAAGAATGCAGCCGGTGTTTGTAAAACGCCCCACATTTTCTCTGGAGTGGATCCAGGTTACACATTTCCAGCAGGGACACTGCATAAATGAAATGGTGGCGCAGTCCCATCAGGAGGTCGGGGTGTCCGTTTGTCCCACTGTTGGTGATGTTAGCTTCAGGTACTTGGTTCAAACGGTGTCTGTCAGGCTCCTTTATGATATTTCCAAAGTATCCTTGTAATGAATAGATATTCCACGAGAAGATTCTGTCATTCAGTGTTTTAACGACCACTGATGTTGCTTGCCTTCACCCTGATATCATTGTGTGCGTGCGTGCTAAGCTGCTTCAGTCGTGTCTGACTCTCGGTGACCCTATGGGCTGTAGCTGTTGCTGGGCACAGGCTTTCACTAGTTGCAATGAGCGGGTGCTCTGCTCCAGCTGTGGTGCTCAGGCTTGTCACAGTGGTGGTTTCTCTTGTGCAGAGCGCGCACTCTGGGGCCTGGAGTCAGTAGTCATGGCACACAGGCTTAGTTGCCCCGTGGCGTGTGGAATCTTCCCAGGTCAGGGACCAAAGCTGTGTCACCCGCATGGGCAGGCGGATTCTTCACCACTAAGCCACCAGGGAAGTCCTGATCTACTTTCTCTGTCTATGGATTTGCTTATTTTGGACATTTCCTATAAATGGAAGCATACAATATGTGGTCTTCTGCATCTAGCTTCTTTCACTTAGCATATTTTCTAGGTTCCACCATGTGGCAGTATAAATCAGCACTTCATTCCTTTTTTTGGCTGAATACTATTCCTTTATATGGCTATACCACATTCTGTTTATCCATGCAGTTGACAGACGTTTGGGTTGTTTCCACGTTTTGGCTATTATGAACGCTGCTGCTGCAAACATTCCTGCACAAGTTTTTGTGTGAGCATATGTTTCCAGTTCTCTCAGCTAAATACCTAGGAGTGGAACTGCTGGGTCATATGGGAATTCTATCTTTAATGCTTTGAGGAACTGCCAAATGAAATTCTGATACTTTTTACGTGCCACAAAATACTCTTCTTTTGATTTTTTTTTCAACCACTTAATCATGTAAAAGTCATTCTTAGCTAGTAGACCATACAGAAACAGGAGGTGGGCTGGATTTAGCCCTGGGTCTGGGTAGAGGGGTTGTTTTTTGCTAACCCCTTTCATAGGCAATGGAAGGAATTCAGATTTATTCTGGGTGTGATGGGCACACAGATGTTTGTTTGTGTAATAGGATTCTAGGGGAAGGTGCTAATGAGGATTTACAGAGATTAATTTACGGCCGGGGATTTTACTGCCTCCTTAAGCCACCTTTAACAGATTCCTATGTGGCACAGCAGTAAAGAATCCACGTGCCAAGGCAGGAAACACAGGAGACACGAGTTCAATCCCTGGGTCCGGAAGATCCCCTGGAAATGGCAACCCATTCCAGCATTCTTGCCTGGAAAATCCCATGGACAGAGGAGCCTGGTGGGCTTACAGGGTTGCCAAGAGTCGGACACAACTGAGCACACACCCACTGCAAGCCACCCTTGAATGGCTACTGTTTAAAAGAAAGTTCACCTTGGGGCTTGCCTGGTGGTCAAATGGTTGACTCCAAGTTCCAATGTACAGGACATGGGTTCAATCCCTGGTCAGGGAACTAAGATCCCCCATGCCGCTCATATAAAATATATATGTTTATTTTGCATACATATATATGTTAGAAAGTTCAGCTTGAGGAAGTAATCCTTGCCTTTTAAAAATTCTCAAATGAGACTTCTTCTCTCCATTTTCTCCCTGTACCTATGTATCCTCAACTCTAAACAGAGATAAAAATGGAACCTACTTGAAAGTGTTATTGCGAAGTTTGAATGAGTTAATGCATATGAGACACTCAGAATGGTGCCTGGCACAGAGCGAGACCTACACAAGCAGCTGCTATTATTGTTGGTGATTTTATTATCTATATAGACTCAGTTCTGCTTCATCCTCCCCCACCTTGGGCCTATCACAGCTCCAGCATTTCTCCCCTCCAGTCCCTTCCCATAACCCATCAGCCCCCAAAGGATCTTCTAACACTGCAGTCTGGCCTTGCCCTCCCTCTGTTCCCAACATTCCATGGCTCCCTAGTGCCCTTGCCATCAATGCCAAGCTCCTCAGACTGGCATTTGAGGCTCATCATGGCAATGCCCCTGCCCAGCCTTCTCTGGCATTGTTTCTGGTGGCTGTGGGCCATGTTTTTGAGCTGCATGGATGGGTCAGTTCAGCGTTCCCCCTGAAATTCTGGTTGGAATAATGCTAGTTCCTCTGCCCTGCCTGGGGTGGTATCAAGGTATTCTTGCATTCTTCCCTGGGCCTCATCCTTTGGGATTTAGGACAAAATCCAGCTTCCAGGAAACTTTCCTTGACTCCCTCCACCCCTGCCCCCAGGCGGCTTTGATGCCTTTTCTGGACCCATGGAACTGTATGCTACTATTTCATCTGCAAATTATTTTTAAATTAATTTTTCTGGTGCACCACACAGTATGTGAGATCTTTGTTCCCTGATCAGGGATCAAACCAGCACCCCCCTGCAATGGAAGTTCGGAGTCTTAACCACTGGACCGCTAGGGAAGTCCCTGTGCTACCATTTCCCTTACAGTACTGTCACCATGGATGTGAATGCTGACCAGTGTCCGTATTTGCCTTCCCCAACTGCACTGTGAGCCCCTGGAGGGCAGATTAGGGATGTGGGGGTTGGGGGGAGGGAGGAGGAGGCTGTTGATTTATCTCTAGACTCCCTGCACCCAGCCCAGGACCAGCCCACTAGGGACTTCAATTGATGGGAGCTTCCCAGGTAGCTCAGACTGTAAAGAGTCCACCGGCAGTGCAGGAGACCCCGGCTCAAGAAATTCCCCTGGAGAAGGGATAGGCTACCCACTCTAGTAGTCCTGGGCTTCCCTGGTGGTTCAGACAGTAAAGAATCCACCTGCAATGTGGGAGACCTGGGTTCCATCCCTGAGTTGGGATGATCCTCTGGAGGGGGGCATGGCAACCCACTCCAGGATTCTTGTCTGGAGAATCCCCATGGACAGAGGAGCCTGGCGGGCTGCAGTCCATGGGGTCGCAGAGTCGGACACAACTGAGTGACTAAGCTCAGCTCAGTCCAGGATAGAATGGGGTGGGGGGTGGGAGGAGAAGATGGCAGTGGGATGCAGGGGCCTGGGGCTGGGGAGAGGGGGCCACTGCCAGTGGACCAAGGGCATCCCTCTACTCCCCCAGGCCTCTCCTTGGTGGTGGGCTTGGTTCTTTACATTTCCAGCATCAACGACGAGGTCATGAACAGGCCCAGCAGCTCGGAGCAGTATTTCCACTATCGCTACGGGTGGTCTTTTGCCTTTGCAGCATCCTCCTTCCTACTGAAAGAGGTGATGTCTGTGGGGCCCAGACTTCAGAGTTTTGAATGGGGACCAGTGGCAGGGGCGTGCGTGATTCCTGGGTCCAGGAGGAAGAGGAGGCTGTGGGTTAGACTGTGGATTGAAAGGAGGTGGTGGCTGAGGTCCTAGCCCCCAGGTCCTGGAGGAGGAGGGTCTGGGAGCTCCAACTCCTGGAATCCCAGGGGAGAAGGGGGCGCCTGGACTCCCAGATCTCTGGAAGGATGAAGCAGGGAACTCTGACTCCTGGGGTGGAGGACGGTGGGGAGGAAGGAGGAGGCCGGGCCCCTAGTCCCCCGCTTCTGGGAAAGGAGGAAGCTAGAGGCCTGAATTCCCGGGTCCTGGGAGAGCGGGGCTGGCGGGCCTTGGCAGCCGCGGGGACTCTGGTCCTGGACTCCCAGGTCCTGGGAGGACGGGGCCTGGCCTTGGGGGCGGCGCCCGGGGCCAGCCGCGGGGACTCTGGTCTTGCAGGGAGCCGGCGTGATGTCCGTGTACCTGTTCACCAAGCGCTACGCGGAGGAGGAGATGTACCGCCCGCACCCCGCCTTCTACCGCCCGCGTCTCAGCGACTGCTCCGACTACTCGGGCCAGTTTCTGCAGCCCGAGGCGTGGCGCCGCGGCCGCAGCCCCTCCGACATCTCCAGCGACGTGTCCATACAGATGACGCAGAACTACCCTCCCGCCATCAAGTACCCCGACCACCTCCACATCTCCACCTCGCCCTGCTGAGGCCCCGCCCCGGAGCGCCCTGCCTCCTCCTCCTCCTCCTCTTCCCCTCCTCCTCACGGGTCTCCTCGTCACCGCGCGGCTCCAGCGCAAGTCCTGGGGACACCTCGTCCCCACCGGGAGGAAACTGCGCGCGTTAGCCCCGCCCCGCCGCCGTAGCCCCACCCTCTTCCCGGTGCCCCGCCCCGCCGCCGTAGCCCCGCCCTCTTTCCACTTCCAGACTCCTCCTCCTCCTCCTGGAAGACACGCCCCTTTCCCTAGGCCCAGTCCCCCAGTCAAAAGACTCCCAGGTTCCCGGGTTCTTCACACGCAACGGCCGAGCGCGCCCACCTCCGTGCAAACCGCCCCAGTTAACTTTCGCCTCGGCCGGGGGCTCTGGGCTGGAGAGTAGGTTCCGGCAGGCACCAGGAATGCCAAACATCCTCTTCTCTTTGCCTCGGCTAGCCTCTTACTCGGCCCAGTCTCACCTCCAGACCTTCGTGGTCCTTGCGTGCAGCGAGGGAGGCCCTTCTTGCTCCACCCCACACCCCCACCCCGTCTCTAGGGTGGGGTAGGGGGCTGGAGGCCCTGGGTGTGGTTAATGTGGCCTCCCGCGCCCCCTCCCCACACACGGGAGACCCCGTTCTGTCTCACCTGCTGGACACGTCTCGGCCTTCTGGAGGCTTCCTGCCTGTTCAAGGGCGCTCTTTAACGGATTTTCTAGCTCTCTCTGTCAACTGACCTTGGCTTCTTTTTCCTTCCTCTTCCTCCCCTGTCTCCCGGCCTCCTCACCACCCGCTCATCCAAAGCCCCCCCAGGAGTATCCAGCCCTCCCACACCACGCGACAAGAATGGAGACCCTAGGGTGGAGGAAAGTCCTCCACGCCAATTCCACGCCTGTGCTCGCCTCTCCCCCCTCGAGGCCCCGTCGTGGGAGGGAGAGGCAGTAGCGGGGGTCGACACCCCCCAAACCTCGAAGTCTTCCATTTTCTGGCACCTCCCCCTTCATTGAAGTCCCCCTCCCCATCTCAGATCCCCCAACTCTGGCCTCTTTCAAGGGTCCGTCTGCCTCTTAGGACAGACTGGGATGGGGGGGTTCACCAGAAACTCACCCACTCCCTTATTAGGGGAGGAGGGGCGAGGTAGCACAGTGTTGTACACGGAACCAGAAAGG
>SJYA01007414.1:0-18561 GCA_006410615.1 Neotragus moschatus
TTTTTCTGTTCATCTGCTAATGACAGGCATGAGAACTTAAAAATTCCACAAACACACATTTAAATGACCTTTGTCCTGAAATGTCCGACATGAACATCCATAGCAGAGAAATCATTTCTGCAGGACTTTTTCTCCCTGACAAATCCGAATGGCATTTTCTGCCCTTGAAATGCATGGCCCTTTTATAGCGAATAAAAGAATATTTCACATTGCGTTGAAAGAAAGCACTACCTCTAAGGCACGTTTTTGTATAAGAAAGACCTCTTTTGAACTCTGTCATGGAGATTTGCATACTCAAGTGGGAAGACCAGCCAGTGACAATTCCACAATCTGTACATAAATAGATAGTGACTCGGGGTATGAAATTACGCAGACAGAGAGCAGTAATGAAACCTTTTGTCCAACAGCCCTTTTGCCTCCTAAGGCAATGGGTTTGCTGGTGTTTTTTGAAAATATGAGCGAGGAAAAGAGCCTGTATATCCACAGTTTTGTTTATTTTTCAGTTTGTATCAGCAATAAGAATGTGTGTGTGTGTGTGTTCACCATGCTAACGTTTCAGACCTAAAGCACATGACGTCTTATCTATCTGCTTTTATAAAAGCATATTTATATATCAAAGCGCACACTTAGATATTTATGTATTCAGAATCAACAACGATAAGATGCTCATATTGAAAGTTTTATTCTGTTTCTTTCCTGGCGGGAGTGGGGAATGCTGCTATTTCTTGCAGACGGTACTTAAGTAGTATTTGCATATTTTAAAAGAAAGTAGAGAGTTCCCTGGTGGTGCAGAGACGAAGGCAGTGCAGGACGCTTGGGTTCTGTCGCTAGTCGGACAAATAGATCCCCTGTGCCGCAGGTAAGACCCAGTGGAGCCAAACACATAAATAAAATTAAAGAAAAGAAACTATTTTTCTGCTGTTAAAAAGGTGGATCACTACCAAACTTATGTGACCTATGAATCCTGTCTCACTGTCACGAACTGAGACTCAGGAACCAACAATTGCTGCGGGAGTTGAAACGAGAAAGGAAGGAAAAGGACGTGGAGGGTAGATGGACAGAATCCGATAATCTTACGTCTTTTCACTTCTCTCATCGTCAATCAACAGCAATGCAGTGAATGACGCAAGTCTTTCATTAGAGTTTGGTTTGAGCCAGGAGAGTCTTATGTGGAGAAAGTGAAAGTTGTTCAGTCCTGTTTGACTCTTTGGAACCCCATGAATATACAATCTGTGGAATTCTCCAGGCCGGAATACTGGAGTCCGTAGCCTGTACTTTCTCCAGGGGATCTTCCCAACCCAAGGATGGAACCCAGGTCTCCCGCATTGCAGGCGGATTCTTTACCAGCTGAGCCACCAGGGGAGCCCAAGAATACCAGCGTGGGTAGCCTGTCCCTTCTCCAGCAGGTCTTCCTGACCCAGGAATCGAACCAGGGTCTCCTACATTGCAGGCAGATTCTTTACTAGAGTGACCTACGAGGGAAGCCCAGATTTTCTAAAAAAAAAAAACCCATACGTTTTTCCATACTGGCTCTACCATTCCTCCCAGCAGTGTAGGAGGGTTCTCTTCTCCACACCCCCTCCAGTATTTGTTATTTGTGGACTTTTTGATGATGGCTGTGCTGACCGGTGTGGGGTGATGTCTCATTATAGTTTTGACTTGCATTTCTCTGATAATTAGGGATGTTGACCATCTTTCATGTGCCTCTTGGCCGTCTTCCTTAGAGAAAAGTCCGTGTTTGGTCTTACTCCACTTTTTTTGTTATTGACTTATGTGAGCTGTTTGTGCATTCTGGAAATCGACCCCGGCTCAGTCACATAATTTGCTAATATTTTATCCCAGTTCATAGATTGTCTTTTCGCTTTGTTTGCGGTTTCCTCTGCTGTGCCAAAGCTTGAAAGCTTGATCAGGCCCCTTTTGTTTATTTTTGCTTTCATTTCCATCATGCCCATTCTCTTTTTTGGCACAAGGCAATACTAATTTCTAAGGAAAATGACCTTTGCTGTGAACTCACATTGCCGGTAATCCCATCAGATAAACCCAGGAGGCGGCAAAGTGTGAAAAATTCCGCTAGAGCTGTTTTGCTTCTTGAAATGAATTCATCTGATGTCATAATTATTTTCTATCTCTTTATATTATAGATTTCTCTCCCTTTCTCCCTTTAATTTTTGAGAAAGTACTAGCTTCGTCTCTGCCGCGTGAATGTTCCAAAACATATATAATTTGATCTGTTTTAATTATGGATTTAGATGAGGAAATATTTAGATGTCTCTCAAGAAAGATAGTGTTCTTTTTGTGGTTGTTCTTTCCTATTCCAAGTCAAAATGTTGAAATCCTCGAAGGTTAAGATTATACCTAAACATCTCCAAAAAGAATTTATTTGACTTAAAATTAAGTCCGTCTGACACTTGAGTCTGCCTGGTGGAAAGTTTTGTGTTTAGCAGACAAGTGGAGAATGGGCCTGTGTACTGTCTTCCTTTGACTGACCCATGCACAGAGAGGGTGTCAATTGGTTCAAACCAATTATAGAAATAGACATCTTAGGGGCTTCTCTGGGAGTCCAGTGGTTAAGACTCTGTGCTTTCGCAGCAGGGGACACGGGTTCGATCCTGATTGGGGGAACCAAGATCCCGAGATGTCGTTCCGTGTGGCCAAAGAATAGAGAAAGAAATAGACATACCAGATACACTAAAGGAAAAAGGAAGCGTGCATTAAACCTTGGAGGAAGTGGGCATAAATTCTTCGGGGTGTGGGTATTTCATCTAGAGATGACAGACAAGTGAAGGTTTCAAAAAAAAAAAGAAACAAAGAGATTCTAGTCTGTGGTAATAGCCTGACTCAAGGCATCAAACACGGAAATTAAAAGTTTGCACACAGAACTTTCCGTTAGGTTTTATGCTTGAGGTGCAAATTCAGACCTGACGGAGCCGCTCGAAAGATCTTTACTGGTGTAATCACGTGCCCTTATTCTGTAATACAAGGTGATGATCACTATGGTAATTACAGCGATTAATTGCTAAAAATATGATAGGCTCATCAAAAAAAAAAAAAAGAACCAATATGGAAGAAGGCAGAATTAAACTGAGATGATGTTGTTACTGAGTCGCTCAGTTGTGTCCGGCTCTTTGTGATCCCGTGGATGATATGAATAAATCTGAAAGGGAGCCACAGAGGTATCTTGGGAAGAAAAGTTAGAGATCTTATTTTTTTTTTTTTAATATATACTTTGATAATCCGAATTAAACATAGTTTGGAAGTGTGTAAGAAAGAATCTGAAAATGGGAAGAGAACAGTTAAAAAAAAAAAAAAAGAACGTGAAGAGATTCACGGAGAATGGAGGACAGAGGCAAATAACAGCCCAACTGTCAAACAGAAGGGTAGAAGCAAAGTAGACGATATAAAATGCATCTCTTTGGACATTCAAAGAAAAAGTTCAGTTCAGTCCAGTTCAGTCGCTCAGTTGTGTCCGACTCTTTGCGACCCCATGAATCGCAGCACTCCAGGCCTCCCTGTCCATCACCAACTCCTGGAGTTCACTCAGACTCACGCCCATCGAGTCAGTGATGCCATCCATCCACCTCATCCTCGGTCATCCCCTTCTCCTCCTGCCCCCAATCCCTCCCAGCATCAGAGTCTTTTCCAATGAGTCAACTCTTCCCATGAGGTGGCCAAAGTACTGGAGCTTCAGCTTCAGCATCATTCCCTGCAAACAAATCCCAGGGTTGATCTCTTTCAGAATGGACTGGTTGGATCTCCTTGCAGTCCAAGGGACTCTCAAGAGTCTTCTCCAACACCACATTTCAAAAGCATCAATTCCTCAGTGCTCAGCTTTCTTCACAGTCCAACTCTCACATCCATACATGACCACGGGAAAACCGCAGCTTTCCCTATACAGAATTTTGTTAGCAAAGTCATGGCTCTGCTTTTTAATACGCTGTCCAGGCTTGTCATAACTTTCCTTCCAAGAAGCAAGTGTGTTTTCATTTCATGACTGCAGTCACCATCCACGGTGATTTTGGAGCCTAAGAAAACAAAACCTGCCACAGTTTCTGTTTGTTCGCCACCTGTCTAAAAGGAGGACTTCCCTTGTGGCTCAGCTGGTAAAGAATCCACCTGCAATGTGGGAGATCTGTGTTCGATCCCTGGGTTGGGAAGATCCCCTGGAGAAAGGAAAGGCTACCTACTCCATTATTCTGGCCTGGAGAATTCCATGGACTGTATAGTCCATGGGGTCGCAAAGAGTTGGACACGACTGAATTTCCCTTTCACTGTCTAAAAGGAAAAAGGATGTATTTGCTCTTTGCTGAGACCAGTAGCCTACTGGTGCAAAAGATTGCAAGCTCAGTCACGTCCCACTTTTTACGACCTCATGGACTGTAGCCCGCTGGGCTCCTCTGTCCATGGCGTTCTCCAGGCAAGAATACTGGAGGTGGGTAGCTGTTTCCTTCTCCAGGGAATCTTCATGGCCCAGGGATCGAAACCACATCTCCTGCGTCTCCTGCATTGGGAGATGGACTCTTTACCACTGAGCCACCTGGGAAGCCAGACCATCTTAAACCACAGGTAACAGAACCGTCTGACAGAGGCTCAGTGATACAGGAAATCTCTCCACATCTCTCCTAAGTAGCCAAATAGCTTGACAAATCCAATCACCTCTTTTGTATGACCTATTTCCTCTTACTTGTCAATACTTGTCTCTCTCTTTTCATTTTTAACCCCAGCATATACACGTGACAGTACTTTCCTGTTTACAGTTTATTCATTATTGAACACCAGGTCATACATTTTTTATTAGGGATTTCCATTCCTTTTTTCTTGCTCCACTCTCTATCTCAGCTGTGGTTTTTCTTCATCACATTAGTCATTTTCTGATATTTCCCCTGGGGCTGAAAGTTCATTTTCCAATTCTCTCTTTTTTTTTTTTTGGCCTAGGATTTCATTTTGTGCTGGTTTAGCTTCCCTGAGCCCATAGAATAAAGTTTAATTTTTAAAACCTGACCTGTTTCTATAATTTCTTTCATCCCACTTGCTTAGTTACAAGCTGTCTTTGAAAAAACCCACCCTGGGGCTGGATTCCACAGGGGCGACCTGGATAATTGGGACGTATAGTCAATTCTGGGCTTCCCAGGTGACGCTAGTGGTAAGGAACCCACCCGCCAATGCAGGAGACTCAAGAGACTCAGGTTCCATCTCTGAGTCAGGAAGATCCCCTGGAGGAGGGCATGGCAATCCACTCCAGTGTTCTTGCCTGGAGAATCCCATGGACAGAAGAGCCTGGCTGGCTGCAGTCCATGAGGTCGCACAGAGTTGGACAAACTGAAGCAACTTAGCGCGCACACACACACACACACACACACACAAACACACACAGTCAACTAATCAGATAGCAATATTTAAAGCATGCTCTTTATGTGAGATAAGAATTGCAACTTACAGAAACTGCTCAACACAGTAAAAAACAAACAAAAAGGTTAAATGTTTCTGGATCTATCCAGTGAACATATTCCAACGCACGCTGCTGCTGCTGCTAAGTCACTTCAGTCATGTCCGACTCTGTGTGACCCCATACACAGCAGCCCGCCAGGCTCCTCTGTCCCTGGGATTGTCCAGACAAGACCATTGGAGTGGGTTGACATTTCCTCCTCCAATGCATGAGAATGAAAAGTGAAAGGGAAGTCACTCAGTCGTGCCTGACTCTTCGCGACCCCATGGACTGCAGCCCACCAGGCTCCTCCGCCCATGGAATTTTCCAGGCAAGAGTACTGGAGTGGGGTGCCATTGCCTTTTCCAATTCCAAGGCATACCACTGGATTTATCACACTGCACCTGCATGTCAGTCTTTACCATTCAGCCTCTTTACTTGTGGTACGCATGGACACTTACCCAGGAGGTCAGTGATGCTTATCTAGGGTCAGCTGTTGAATGTGCTCCAGCTTCACCCATGGCTTTCATCATCAGTTTACACCCATGTTTCACGGTCCTCCAGATTTGATGCTGTTCCATCACTAAGGCGTGTCCAACCGTTGGAACCCTATGGCCTGCTGCACGCCAAGGCCTCCCTGTCATTCACCATCTCCCGGGATTTACTCTAACTCCTGTCCATTGAGGCGATGGTGCCATCCAACCATCTTATCCTCTGTCGGCCCCTTCTCATCCCACCTTCAATCTTTCCCAGCATCAGAGTCTTTTCCAAGGAGTCAGCTCTTTGCATCAGGTGGCCAGAGCATTGGACCTTCAGCTTTAGCATCAGTCCCTCCAATGAATACTCAGGGTTGATTTCCTTTAGGATGGACTGGTTGATCACTGATGTGACATATATTCACATCATATAATGCTTTGACATTCATGCAATGAATGGCATATGCCCCTCCCTCTTGAGTCTCCCCCCCCACCTCTCTAGGTCATCACAGAGCCATGCGTTGAGCTCCCTGTGCCACAGAGCAGCTTCCCACTCGCCGTCTCTTCTACACTCGGTCATGTATATATGTCAGAGTTACTCTTTCAGTCCACCTCACCCTCTCCTTCTCCTACTGTGTCCGCACGTCCATTCTGCATGTCTGCATCTCTGCTCCTGCCCTGCAAACAGGTCCATCTGTACCACTGAGCGTGAAGTTCTCTCTTGGGATAACCCTGCACCACTGATGGCTTCCTGCACCCTCGTGCACCGAACATCCTGGAATCTATACGCTCTCCCTGGATACGGGGAAGCAGAGGCAGGAACCGGTGGGAAATACTAGGGGTTAAGAACCACCCCTGCCTTCCTCTGGAAGGTTGGAGATATTTTCACAGTTTGTTCTTTTGGTTTGTTGGTCTCTTATTGTGGTGGTGGTTTTCATGTGAGGCCTCGGCTTCGCGTAAACGGAGAAAAATCTGTTTGCAGTCTTCTTGTGTGTGTGTTTATCACTCAGTTGTGTCCAACTCTTTGTGACCCTGTGGGCTGATTTTCTGGGCAGGAATACTGGAGTGGACTACCATGCCCTTCTCCAGGGATACTCCTCATTGTTGTTGCTGTTGAGTCGCTCAGTCGTGTCTGACTCTTTGCGACCCCATGGATCGCAGCACGCCACGGCTTCCCTGTCCTTCACTATCTCTGGGAGCTCGCTCAAACTCATGTCCATTGAGTTGGGGATGCCATCCAACCACTCATCCTCTGTCGTCCCCTTCTCCCCCTGCCTTCAGTCTTTCCCAGTATCAGGGTCTTTTCCAATGAGTCAGCTCTTCGCATCAGGTGGCCAAAGGATTGGAGCTTCAGCTTCAGCATCAGTCCTTCAGGTGAATATTCAGGAGTGATTTCCTTTAGGATGGACTGTTTTCATCTCTTTGCAGTCCAAGGGGCTCTCTCCTACTCTTTGTGATCCCATGGACTGTAGTCTACCAGGCTTCCCTGTCCATGGGATTTTCCAGGCAAGCGTACTGGAGTGGGTTGCTATTTCTTTCTCCAAGGGATCTTCCAAGGATCGAACCCAGATCTCCTGCAATGCAGGCAGACGCTTTACCCTCTGGGCCACGAGGGAAGCCCCTCTCCCTTCTTCAGTTCAGTTCAGTTCAGTTGCTCAGTAGTGTCCGACTCTTTGCGACCCAATGAATTGCAGCACGCCAGGCCTCCCTGTCCATCACCAACTCCCAGAGTTCACTCAGACTCAGTCCATCAAGTCAGTGATGCCATCCAGCCATCTCATCCTCTGTCATCCCCTTTTCCACCTGCCCCCAATCCCTCCCAGCATCAGAGTCTTTTCCCGTGAGTCAACTCTTCACATGATGTGGCCAAAGTATTGGAGTTTCAGCCTTAGCATCATTCCTTACAAAGAACACCCAGCGCTGATCTCCTTTAGAATGGACTGGTTGGATCTCCTTGCAGTCCAAGGGACTCTCAAGAGTCTTCTCCAACACCACAGCTCAAAAGCATCAATTCTTCAGCTCTCAGCCTTCTTCACAGTCCAACTCTCACATCCATACATGACTACTGGAAAAACCATAGCCTTGACTAAATGGACCTTAGTCGGCAAAGTAATGTCTCTGCTTTTGAGTATACTATATAGGTTGGTCATAGCTTTCCTTCCAAGGAGTAAGTGTCTTTTAATTTAGGTGGCGTCTATTGCAGAGGTTGACCAGCTACACACTCCAGCTACAAGCCCCGGGACCTGTTTTTGTAAAGTTTGAGTGAAACCCAGATAACCTCTGTCTTTTGAATGTGGCCAGTTCTGTGTGCTGTGTGTGTTAGTCGCTCAGCTCCATCCAACTCTCTGTGACCCCATGGACCGTAGCCCGCCAGGCTCCTCTGTCCATGGGATTCTCCAAGCAAGCATACTAGAGTGGGTTGCCATTTCCTCCTCCAGGGCATCTTCCTGATCCAGGGACCAAACCCGGGTCTCTTACATTTACAGGTAGATTCTTTACCACTGTGCCACCTGGGAGGTGGCCAATATCTGCTTTTATTATATCAATTCAGAACTGACCATCTGGCCCCCAGGGCCAGTAACCCTGATTATCTGTGCCCTTGCAGAAAAATATGGCAATCATTTTTCTAAGATGTGGAATGAAGCTGGGGTTTGTTGCGAGCCAAATCGTGTATAGATTTTCTTGTTAGTTCCCCCCCCCCAAAAAAAGCTAATTGTTTTGATTCAAATTCTGGATTCTTCCCAGGCATGTCGGCACAAGGTTCTCCATCTGTTTCTTGTAAATGTTACTGACATCTCTCTTGCTTTCTCCCTGTATACCTTCTCAGCATAAAGTCAGAAGAGGCAAAGTCCTTGTGGTGTCTTGCAAAAGAGTATATCCTGAATAAAGGTTGTACGTGATAGAGACATTTTCTGTTTAATTAGTACTTGTAATTTCCTGCTAAGATGGCTTGTACTGGATGTTAGATATTCCCAAGCACCTAGAGAAAGGAACAGAAGAGGATATTTGGCAAGATACAATGAATATTGTATGGCACAGGGAACTGTGGTCAGTATTATGTAATAACCTCCATGGGAAAAGAATCTGAGAAAAGGGTAGATACATGTATGTGTGTGGCTGATTCCCTTTGATGTCCACTTGGGATTCAGAAATACACGCTGCTGTGTGTCAAATGGACCGCCAGCAGGACCTACTGTATAACACAGGGATCTCTGGTCAATATTATGTAGCAACCTACATGGATGCTCAGATGGTAACATCTGCCTGCAATGCAGGAGACCTGGGTTCAATCCTGGGGAGGGAAGATCTCCTGGAGAAGGAAATGGCAACCCACTCCAGTATTCTTGCCTGGAGAATCCCACCAATGGTGGAACCTGATAGGCTACAGTCCATGGGGTCGCAAAGAGTCGGACATGACTGAGCAACTTCACTTTGACTTGCATGGGAAAATATTTTCAAAGACAGTAGATACCTGTATATGTATAACTGACTTCCTTTGTGGTATGGCCTGCAGCTAATGTAACATTGTTAGTTAACTATACTCCCATACAAATTAAAAAAAAATAATAAAATGCCACTAACATTAAAAAAGATAATGAAATTAGTGACAGAAAAATGTTTAGGTAAAAAATGCACAGGTTGTAAATACATTATAATATTATATTATATACAGTATTATGTGTTATTATACTATAGTATACATGCTGTAGTATATACCATTGTACAATGGTATATAATATTATATACAGTATTAAGGTTATAGATACATGGATAAGAAAACAGTTATTATTTGATAGAGTATTCTCTCATTAGCTCAAAACAGTCTTTGATTTTTTTTTTCGTGGAAGTATAACTTAATATTTTATAAAGAATTCAAGGGGAAGAGGGCGTTAGTGCCAAATGATCATAAGAAGACAAAAATCCTGTAACTGCCAGATGAAGACAGTGTGTAAAGGGGAGAAAAATAGATCTTTTATTTTAAAAGGTAAATCGAAAGCAGAACACTTTTGAAATGCAGAAAACATGAAGGGAAAAAAATAGCATTATCCTATCACCATGGAGAAAACTAATGTTGAGTACACAGTTTCACATTGCAACACCTTGTCTCTTGCCCTTTTGCAGAATGATTCATATTTTAATTGCTGTGGTGGCTCAAAGTGAAGATAAGAGAAAGAGGAGCATTGAAGAGATTTCATTGGCTTCCCTGGTGGCCCAGTGGTTAAGAATGTGCCTTCCGATGCAGGGGACATGGGTTTGACCCCTGGTCGGGGAACTCAGATCCTGCGTGCTATGAGGTAACTATGGCCCACCTGCCACAGCCAGAGAGGCTGCTCGCCACAAGGTAAGAGCTCGTGTGCCAAAACTAAGACCCATCTCAGCCAAAAAAACAGAGAGAGAGAGAGAGAGTCTTAAAGCTATGGTGAAAGGGTGTCCAAAATGAAACTCAGACATGATTTAAAAATTAACTTGATGGCCAGCGTTTTGCATGCCTATCTGTGTGTCTGTACACATCTGAATTCCGGAATGAAAGTCAGTAAAATGCCATTGCCCCAAGAAAGAAGGAAGAAGGAAATGGCAACCCACTCCAGGGTTCTTGCCTGGAGAATCCCAGGGACGGGGGAGCCTGGTGGGCTGCCGTCTATGGGGTCGCACAGAGTCGGACACGACTGAAGCGACTTAGCAGCAGCAGCAGGAATAATTTAGGAGAAGGCAGTGGCACCCCACTCCAGTGCTCTTGCCTGGAAAATCCCATGGATGGAGGAGCCTGGTGGGCTGCAGTCCATGGGGTCGCTAAGAGTCTGACACAACTGAGCGACTTCACTTCCACTTTTCACTTTCGTGCATTGGAGAAGGAAATGGCAACCCACTCCAGTGTTTTTGCCTGAAGAATCCCAGGGATGGGGGAGCCTGGTGGCTACCATCTATGAGGTCGCACAGAGTTGGACATGACTGAAGTGACTTAGCAGCTTAGCAGCAAGAAATTCAGAAATCATTTAAATAGGAAATTCAACAGAACATATTTTTCCTTTGTTAGATCATTTTGAGGACAAATTATATATAATCAATTTAGCCTAAAAGATGCCCTTTAGGAAAATCTTATTCGCTTGTTGAAACGTTACAAAGTATTGAACATGATTAAATTTAATCATTCTCTCAAAGGGACAGTTACTTTAAAAAAAAAAAAAAAAGCAAAAAACACAAAACTGTACATTGCAAATAATCATTATTTAGAAACTGACTTTTTTTGCTTTTTATTTTAATACGTAACAACTGCTGTGAGCTTATTGCCAAATCATGCATATAGTGTTTTATTTTGTATCTAAATGATAATACTTTCTTCTGTGGTGGTATTTTTTTTTTCTCCTTTGAGAGGACTATATCCATAGTAAAAACTTAATAATAAAAAGGGTTTCTATTATTTGATCATAATAGGGACTCAAATTGCATCTGGCAAGAAAAACCAGTCGTAACAAGTATGAGTCCTTTGGGTTCAATATTATCTCTCTTATCTGCCTTTAAAGATCTCAGGGAATCCTCTGAGACTCAATGGCAAGAATTTACTCTCTTTCCAGGTAGCTGTTTTTTGGTTTTCGTGCCTGAGAAAACCGGCAAATGATGGAACCTCTCTCTGTGAGGATTTCCTCTATAAAAATAATAAACAAGACATGTGTTAAGTCACTTTGGAGATTCCTGACTCATGGATCGAAGCTGGATCTTCTGCTTTAGAGGCAGATTCTTTACCATCTGGGCCACCAGGGAAACCCATAAACAAGTTTCCTGTGTTTAAAATACAGTCAGAGCATTCAATGTGTATTATGCCATTTGGAAGATCCTAAGAGAAGTCCTGTCATCCTTGCCTTTTAATATCTGAGGAAACTGAGCCACAGAAACTTCAAATTGTCCGAAACTGTCCAAAGTATTGAGGGTAGTCAGCAGAAGCGTTGAGATGAAAACATGGCTTTTGATACTCCATCCCTTTCACTCTTAAATGGCTACATCGTTATGTAACAACGTAGCTTTGCGTATTTGACTCTGATTCACAAAGATACATACCTCCCAGTGTTCATAGCAGCACTATTTACTGTACCCAGGACATGAAAAGAACTTCAATGTCTATCGACAGAAAAATGGATAAAAAAGACGTGCTATGTACATAGGATGGAATGTTACTCAGCCATGAAGAAAGAAGGAAATAATGCCGTCTGCAGCAACGTGGATGGCCCTAGAGGGGATCACAGCGAGTGAGGCCAGTCAGACAGAGAAAGAGAGAGATCGTACCGTATCGCTTCTCAGTTCAGTTCAGTCGCTCAGTCGTGTCCGACTCTTTGTGACCCCATGAACCGCAGCACCCCAGGCCTCCCTGCCCATCACCAACTCGGGGAGTTCACTCAGACTCACGTCCATGGAGTCAGTGACGCCATCCAGCCATCTCATCCTCCATCGTCCCCTTCTCCTGCTGCCCCCAATCCCTCCCAGCATCAGAGTCTTTTCCAGTGAGTCGACTCTTCCCATCAGGTGGCCAAAGTATTGCAGTTTCAGCTTTAGCATCATTCCTTCAAAAGTACACTCAGGGCCGATCTCCTTCAGAATGGACTGGTTGGATCTCCTTGCAGTCCAAGGGACTCTCCAGAGTCTTCTCCAACACCACAGTTCAAAAGCATCAATTCTTTGGCGCTCAGCCTTCTTTACAGTCCAACTCTCACATCCATACATGACCACTGGAAAAACTATAGCCTTGACTAGACGGACCTTAGTCAGCAAAGTGATGTCTCTGCTTTTCAATATGCTGTCTAGGTTGGTCATAACTTTTCTTCCAAGGAGCAGCGTCTTTTAATTTCATGGCTGCAGTCACCATCTGCAGTGATTTTGGAGCCCCCCCCAAAATAAAGTCTGACACTGTTTCTGTGTGGGATCTAAAAAGTGATACAAATGAATATTTATAAAACTGAAACAGACTCACAGAGAAAAATAAACTTATGGCTACCAAAGGGGAAAGATAGGGCAGGATAAAATTAGGAGTTTAGGATTAACAGACACACACCACTATATGTAAAATAGATAAACAAGGTGCTACTATATAGCACAGGGAACTATATTCAATATTTTATAATTATAGTGGAAAACAAGCTGAAAAGAAATAATATATATAAATAATATATGTATAAGTTTATATATTAATACATACAATACATATAAAGAATATATAGAGAATTACATATATAATATAAAGTATATTTATAAACTGAGTCAGTTTATGCATACTTTTATATATATGTATTTGTGTGTGGGCACTTAGTCCCGCAGTCATGTCTGTCTCTTTGCCACCCCATGGACTGTAGCCCACCAGGCTCCCCTGTCCGTGGAATTCTGCAGCCAAGAATTCCAGAGTGGGTTGCCATTCCCCTTCTCCAGGGGATCTTCCTCATGCAGGGGTTGAACCCAGGTCTCCCGAATTGCAGGCGGATGCTGTACCATGTGAGCCACCAGGGTAGCCCGATATATAAAACTAAAGCACTTTGCTGTCATAGCAGATGCTAACACAACAGAGGATGAGACGGCTGGATGCATCACTGACTCGATGGGCGTGAGTTTGAGTAGACTCCGGGAGGTGGTGATGGGCAGGGAGGCCTGGCCTGCTGCACTCCATGGGGTCGCAGAGAGTCGGACACCACTGAGTGACTGAACTGAACTGAACACAGCATTGTAAGTCAGATATACTTCATTTAAAAAAAAGTTGAAGAAAAATCAATGCATGTGATAGGTATTTATTGCCATTGATATGATTATATTATTGGTATTATCATAGATATGATTATCCAAAAGGTAGAGATAGGAAGTAAATACTACTCAGCATCTTCTAAAGAAAAAAAAATTTTTTAACTTTTTGTTCATGCTGTGTGACATGTAGGATCTTAGATCCCTGACTGGGGATTGAACCCACCCCGGTGCACTGCTAGTGTGGTGTCTTAACCACTGGACCACCAGGGAAGTCCTGTATCTTTTTTTTCTTTTTCTTAAGCCAAGAAACTGATTGTCTTGGGAGGCCATCAGCCTTCTTACCAGTTCAGTCCAGGTGATCATTGTGTCCGACTCTTTGCGACCCCATGGACAGCAGCTCGCCAGGCCTCCCTGCCCATCAGTGACGCCCGGAGCTTGCTCACACTCATGCCCTCCTGACACACTCATGCCCTCCTGAGTCCGTGCTCTTTCCAGGATGTCACCTTCTTTGTGTAGGATAGCACGTATACATTCCACACGGGGTCCCTCCCAACTCTGCACACGGCGACGTGAGCCATTTCCCCAGGGCTATGCTAGGGTTGCGGGCCCTGAATGATCTGCCTAATCCTCTTTAGGAGCAAGAAATGTTCACGGGTGAAAAGGCTGAGCAGGAAGACACCTCTGGAGCAAATATAATACTCGCTGATGGCAGAGGGAGGCATGTTTTGAGCTGATCTCATTTTTTGCCTCTTCACCTTTTCACGGATTGGGTCCTACCAGCACTTAACGACGGTCCCTTCCTCCCATCAGGGGAAAAGAAAAGCACGATCCCAAAGCAGTACATTTTCAAACAAAGTCCTGGTTCAGAATGGAACGCGCAACAAGCTGGTTCCATGTGCATGCAGGCTCAGTTGCTCAGTCATGCCTGATTATCTGCGACCCCCTGGACTGTAGCCTGCCAAGGCTCCCCTGTCCATGGGGTTCTCCAGGCAAGAATCCTGGAGTGGGTTGCCCTGCCCTTCTCCGGGGGATCTTCCCATCCCCAAGACTTGAACCCGCATCTCCTGCAATGGTAGGCAGATTATTTTTTGACTACCGAGCGGCCTGTGTAAAAGCCCTTACTTTGTGTAGAATTAGTCATAATTTTCTCCTGGCAAGCCGGGAAGGGTGCTTTTGGCCATATTCAGAAGTGCATCTTGGGTCATTTGGTTGTCAGTGCAAACAGAAATATCAGGACTTTCAGGTGGGAATGTGGCATCCGTCAGAAGGGATTATCTAAGCCTTTGGTGAAAGGTTGCTGTTTATGTAACATTTTCACGTCACACGTCAGAGGCTCGGTTGAGAGGCAGACAGCGAGGGCCGTGTGCCTGTGGCTTGGGGAATCACATATTCGTTACTGTGATAAAAACACGTTACACCGAATCGGTTTACAAGGATGGATCATGGGCACGCAAAGGCAGATAGTCCCCAGAAAGGAAGACGTAGTTGCTTTCTTCAGTCCTACTTGAGTGATGTGTCTTGATTACTAGGAAACGAGCCTTGGGGACTTCCCTGATGGTCCCGTGGTTGACTTGCCTTCCAGTGTAGCGTGGGGTGGGGGGAGCACATTTCCATGCTTGGTCAGGAAGCTGAGACCCCACAATGTTCCTCAGTCACCTAGTTGTGTCCAACTCGTTGTGACTCCATGGACTGCAGCACACCAGGCTTCCCTGTCCATCACCAGCTCCCGGAGTTTGCTCAAACTCATGTCCATTGAGTTGGTGATGCCATCCAGCCATCTCATTGTCTGTGACCTCATCACTGTTTCTTGGTGTGGCCTTAACTGTCCCCCCAAAGATATCAGTTCAGTTCAGTTCAGTCGCTCAGTCGTGTCCGACTCTGCAACCCCATGGACTGCAGCACGCCAGGCTTCGCTGTCCATCACCAGCTCCCGGAGCTTGCTCAAACTCATGCCCATCGAGTTGGTGATGCCATCCAACCATCTCATTCACCAGCAGAGAATCAAATCCTGCACATCTCATGACCAAAAAAAAAAAAAAAGAAAGAAAGAAAAACAACATTGTAAAGAAATTCAATAAAAACTTTAAAATGGTCCACATTAAAAAAAAAAAAAGAAAGAAAACTCTGAAAAGGAGTTACTAAACTTCAGTAGCGTGGATTGTGCAACAAACCTTCACGGAAGTGACTTGGCTATGACATGCTTTCATGAAGTGTGCTGAGAGGAGAGTGTTATCATCCTGCCAAAAGGAAAGGAGGGGAGATCACTTACATAGGAATTAACTGAAGGGAGATGTTATAGACTTCTGTGTCTCCCTTCTAGAAATACCATCAAAAACATATGTAAAAGGTCTGTGCAGAGGAATGTGAGAATAGCAAATTTATGGAAAGGTCAGTGGAACACTCAGGAGTCTATCCATAGTATCAGAAAATGAACCCAGTCACACACACACACGCCCATTGTCTTATGCAGGAATCCAGCCTGCACACTTGGACCCCTTGTTCCTCTCTTGTGGCAGCAGACTTTCACCTCTGACCTGTGAAACTGAAAGCATCAGTCATTCAGTCCTGTCTGACTCGTTGGGACCTCAGGGAACTGCAGCCCACCAGGTGCCTCTGTCCAAGGGATTGTCCAGACAAGACTACTGGACTGGGTTGCTATGCCTTCCTCCAGGGGATCTTCCCGACCCAGAGATTGAACCTGGGTCTCTTGCATTGCAGGTGGAATTTTTACCAGCTGAGCCACCGTGGAAGCCCCAGTATACAAAATGGCATTATACGAGCACCTTGATCTAATATATTTATATTTCTTAGTGCAGTGTCCAGGTCCCATTATATTCTCTGCAAATCACAGAACTTTTCAGCATTCATTTCCAACCTATTGTTTTATAAGTGAGGATATTAGAATTTTAGAGTTGAGAATACATTTTTAAGGGCAGCTGAATGCCCAGAGTCATGCAATCACCTCACTCCACGTCCCTAACAAAAATCAGATTTTCCCTTCTCAATATACTTCTTTAAAAAAGCACTGAAAAGATACATTATTTTATATCTATGTTTTATTATACAGTCTTCATATTTTAAAAATTGCATTATCTTTATGTGGTTCCCCCCCCCTTTTTTTGCAGCCGCTCTCAGTATGGGAAACTTACTCAATTAGAGAATAAATATCATGCCCCCTGCAGTGGAAGAGGACACTCTTAACCACTGGACCACCGGGGAAATGCTGGCTTATTGTTCTAAGGAAAAGAGAAGGATGTTGCTTACTGCTGCTGCTGCGAAGTCACTTCAGTCGTGTCCGACTCTGTGCGACCCCATAGACGGCAGCCCACCAGGCTCCCCCATCCCTGGGATTCTCCAGGCCAGAACACTGGAGTGGGTTGCCATTTCCTTCTCCAATGCAAGAAAGGGAAAAGTGAGTGAAGTCGCTCAGTCGTGTCCGACCCTCAGCGACCCCATGGACTGCAGCCTTCCAGGCTCCTCCGTCCATGGGGTTTTCCAGGCAAGAGTACTGGAGTGGGTGCCATTGCCTTGGGGTCATATGTCAAACCAGGATCCACTGCTAAGCTGTTAAACTTGAGCGCAATTACTTCCTTCCCACGAACAGACATTTGTGAAGGGACATATGAGATGACCTTGTAAATAACAAGCATTTTCATGATTGGTAATTAATAGAAAAAAGATTGCAGGCAGGAGGTAAAGGGGACGAGNGCCATTGCCTTGGGGTCATATGTCAAACCAGGATCCACTGCTAAGCTGTTAAACTTGAGCGCAATTACTTCCTTCCCACGAACAGACATTTGTGAAGGGACATATGAGATGACCTTGTAAATAACAAGCATTTTCATGATTGGTAATTAATAGAAAAAAGATTGCAGGCAGGAGGTAAAGGGGACGAGAGAGGATGAGAAGGCTGGGTGGCATCACCGACTCGATGGACATGAGTGTGAGCCAGCTCTTGGAGGTGGTGGTGGACAGGGAAGCCTGGTGTGCTGCACTCTGTGGGGTCGCAAAGAGTCAGACACGACTGAGCGAGTGAACTGTACTGATATTTTGTGGCGCTAGGAAATGTCTGACTAGTACTTTCCCCTGCTGTATATTATTTTGCCTGCACAAAATCTCCCTCTGTGCTCTTTCTGCCTTGCACGTTATTCTCCGGAGACAGCCTGCCTGTGATTAGAAACCATCTCGGGGCTCTGAGAAGCTATTTAATATTTGCCGAGCAAGCGCCTGCAGCCAGGCGAAAAGAGATCCATCACTCCCAAGGTCCACTGACCTTTGGCTCCGGGGAGAGCGGTACCTTTGTGGCCAGGCCAATGATACCTTGTTCCACAGAAAGACCCAGACATGCTTTATCTTCATCAAAGCCTGTAATCACGGTCAGGGAGGTGGCCCCGGGGAGGCAAGGGGTTGGCTGGGTCTGAATTTCCTTGGGGAGCGCGAAGGCTTTAGGAGAAAGGGTTAGACGGAGCTTGGGTTGTTGAGCTGTGAGTACACAGCTTGGGTTAAAATAACGGGGCGTGCACCTGCCTGCTGCCTACCGCACGCAGCTGACCAGGGATGCAGGCATGCACCGCCCGCATCCGTCTCTGCACGCCCAGAGGATACTTCTCAGTGAATAGGGGTTACTCGCTCAGTCATGCCCAACTCTGAGCCCATGCACTATAGCCCACCAGGCTCTTCTTCTCCTTGGGATGCTGCAGGCCACCGTACTGGAGTGGGGGGATATATGTACACTTATCGCTAATCCACTTCCTTGTACTGCAGTAATCAATCAATTCAGTCAGTTCAGTCGCTCAGTCCTGTCCAACTCTTTGCGACCCCATGAATCGTAGCACGCCAGGCCTCCCCGTCCATCAACAACTCCTAGAATTTACCCAGACTCATGTCCATCGAGTCGGTGATGCCATCCAGCCATCTCATCCTCTGTCGCCCCCTTCTCCTCCT
>SJYA01007415.1:6409-18580 GCA_006410615.1 Neotragus moschatus
AGGAGAAAGGGACAACAGAGGATGAGGTGGCTGGATGGCATCACTGACTCGATGGGTGTGAGTCTGAGTGAACTCCGGGAGTTGGTGATGGACAGGGAGGCCTGGCGTGCTGCGATTCATGGGGTTGCAAAGAGTCAGACATGACTGAGCGACTGAACTGAACTGAACTGAATACAAGGTTCAGGCAGCATTGACCTCATATTTTCTATGCCAGATCCAAGCTTCATTTAGATGAAGCTTATTTATATATAAATAAGGATCCTAACACTTCTTTTAGCATGACAAAGGAATAAAATAAAAAAAAATGTGTTACTCAGCAACTTGGATAATGTGAAGTTTAGAAACAGTTTTTAGCTTTTTAAAGAGAAATTAATGTAAAACACTCAAAACAGAGAAATCTTTCTCTCAGCATAACATATTTTATGTTTTAAAACATTATGTCTGAAATAAGAGGTAGAAAACTGGTATCTGAAACATCAAGTCTGTTTTAAAGCAATCGAAATCTCTTGCTATTTATGGCCTACCAAAGCTCAGTCCAGGTTTAAAGAATATACCCTGAAGGAGTCAACCTTATTTCTCATACTTTTTAAAAAGAAAGTTAGAACAGAAACCTTAAGCATAAAAGCAGGGTCCAGTAATAAACTTTCAGTCAGTGCTAACTCTACAACTAAGATCTCTTTTTTCTGAATTACCTTGGCTCTTCACTGCAGTTTAGTGACACCCTTCTGAATTTTCCTGCATCATGTTAGCATTGGACTGGCCACTTGGTTTAGATCTTCCTGGAGAACTGATTCTACTCACTGACTTACCCAGCACCTGACCTTCATTGTTCAGTCATGCAGTCATATTTGACTCTTTAAGACTCCATGGACCGAAGCGTGCCAGGCTTCCTTATTCCTCACCATCCCCTGCAGTTGGCCCAAGTTCATGTCCATGGCATTCGTGATTCCATCCAGCCATCTCATCCTTTGATGCCCTCTTCTCCTTCTGCCCTAAATCTTTCCCAGAATCAGGGACTTTTCTAATGAGTCAGCTGTTCACATTAGATGACCAAAATATTGGAGTTTCAACTTCAGTATCAGTCCTTTCATTGAGTATTCAGGGTTTATTTCTCTTAAGATTTACTGGTTTGATCTCCTTGCTGTCCAATGGACTCTTGGGAATCTTCTCCATCACCACAGTCTGAAGGCATTAATTCTTTGGCTTTCCACCTTCTTGACAGTCCACCTCTCACAACTGTATATGACCACTGGGAAGACCATAGCCTTAACTGTAGGGAACTTTGTTGACAGTGTAATGTCTCTGGTTTTCAATACACTGTCTAGGTTTGTCATAGCTTTCCTACCAAGAAGCAAACATTTTCTATTTTGTGGCTGCAGTCACAATTTGCAATGATTTTAAAGCCCAGGAAGAGGAAATTTGTCACTACTTCCACCTTTCCCCCGTTTATTTGCCATGAAGTAATTGTGCTGGATACCATGGTCTTAGTTTTTTTAATATTTAGTTCTAAGCCAGCTCTTTCAAGCTTCTTCATCCTCATCAAGAGGCTCTTTAGTTCCTCTTCTTTTTCTGCCATTAGAGTGGTAGCATCGGGATATCTGAGGCTGTTGATATTTCTCCCACTTATCTTGACTCCAGCTTGTAGCTCATCTAGCTGTGCATTTTCATGATGTAGTCAATGTATAGATCAAACAAACAAGGTGACAGCAGACAGCCATGTCGTACTCCTTTCTCAATCTTGAACCAATCCGTTGTTCCATACAGGGTTCTAACTGGAGGAGGGAATGGCAAGCTACCCCAGTATATTTACCATGAGAACCTCATGAACTGTATAACTGACATCATTAAGTAGCCGTTTATGTGTGGAAACCTTGTTGAGGAACTCCTCCACACTGGCTTAAGCTTTATTTACACTTTGGAAAGCACCCAAAAACTTAGCTTTAGGAGATAATCTTCTTAGAATTCAGTACACAGAAAAACCTGTGAACTACTTCTCTATTTTCAAGTGAACTGCTTCTTCATTTCCCAGCCATTGACTCATAATGACACAGCAGTGCTAGATCTTCAGCTTCTACTGTTGGTCTTGATCTGGCCTCTGAGACTAGTACCCAGCCACAGAGAAACAAAGAAATGGAATGCTACTAGACCAAAATGGAAAGACAAACTGAGTCATGGTTTGCTTAGAGTTGTTTAGGATTTTCTGTGATGGGAGGATCCAGAAAAAATTTTTAAAAATTGATTGTCCCATTCAATCCAGCCTTCAAATCCACAAGTTATCTACTTAGGACTACTATATGACTATGAATCCAGGCATCATTACTAAGGCTTAGCAAGAGGTCATGTGAGGGCATAACATTTGGTGTCAAAAATAAGAAATCCTTAGCCAAGGATTTGTTCAGGGACATTTTCCAATGCTTACGCAACACTAAAGTCCTCTGACTTCTTTTCCTACAATTCTCATTCACAAATACTTCTCTAATTCTGTCTTAATCAAACAAGTGTTCTTATGCAGATTGATTTATTTATATACACCCTGGGCAAATGGTGGTGAGGCTATTCTTATTAGTTATGCTGCTGCTGCTAAGTTGCTTCAGTCGTGTTCAACTCTGTGTGACCCCATAGTCGGCAGCCCACCAGGCTCCCTCATCCCTGGGATTCTCCAGGCAAGAACACTGGAGGGGGTTTCCATTTCTTCTTCCAGTGCATGAAAGTGAAAGTGAAGTCATTCAGTCGTGTCTGACTCTTTAGTGACCCCATGGACTGCAGCCCACCAGGCTCCTCCATCCATGGGATTTTCCAGGTAAGAGTACTGGAGTGGGGTGCCATTGCCTTCTCTGTCTTATTAGCTATTTAAAAAAATAAACTGTAGAATTCTGTTTGGGCTTCCTGTGGTCCTTGTCCTTAGAGGGTTCACAATCTAAGGGGCAGTATACATTGAATTATAATATAAAGCATATTTGAGGAAATGCACAATGAACATATTAACTAGGTTTTGTTTTCGGGTTGATTAATTCTTCTGAGAGACTTAGGAAAAATTCACAGAGTGTAGCCTGTGTTCTGCCTTTTGAAATACAAAAGTTAAATAGGTTCTGAGTGGAAAAATAGAAAATAGGGAGAGTAGCACTCAAAACTGCAGACAAACATAACACAAAGGGTAAAAATGTCATCCTCTTAACATCTTTTCTATCCCTCAGTCTATTGAGTTTCAGGAAGTTTATATTTACTAACTTGTAAAATGCAGTTTTGTGGTTCAGACTGCTTCATGTTTTCTGAATTAAACATTGACTTCTTACTATGTCCTTTGAATAAAAGTTGAGAAGCATGCTTTGCAGCCTAGTTACTCAGTGGCTAAGGAAAAGGTAGGCTAAGATTAAATTGGAAATTTAAGACAGGGCCAGAATGTGGAGAAACTGAAATTTTACTTAAAAAGTTTGATTCTGAGCTGCAAATGAGGAGCTCTGCAAAAAGAGATTGTAAGCAGGGGAGTAATTTTATTAGACATGAATTTTACAAAAATGGCTTTGGTAGCATTAAACGGGACACAAGACATTTTGGAGGCTGCTATAACATAAAGAAAGGATGAGGAGCTGAAGGTTATAACAGTGGAAGCAGACGAGATGCATCAGAAAGACATACTGAAGATAAAGTCAGCAGGACTTGGAGGTTGCTGTGGTATGTAGAATAAGGAAGGTAGAAGCATTAAAAACAGTTCTAAGATTTCTGATATATATGCCTGGATAATGATGATTGTGGTGACAATGACCTATTCAGCCTCTATTATATACCAGACACATCCATGTTTCATTTATTTTTGCAATCTTTTAAAGTAGATTTTTCCCTCTCTACTTTATGTATGAAAAAACTGATATTCAAAAAGGTTTAGTGATTTTTCCAAAGTTATATGGTCAGTATAAAGGACTTATTTGTGCTCTGAATTATTCATGATTTTTAGCAATACTTTTTTTTTTTTTTCTGCAAAGGCTACATCTTTGAAATCCCTGGTAAAGTTACAAGTTGGAAAAGAAAATAGAAATAAAAATCTATATACAACTGGCTTGAGGAGCAATTGGTTCTATATTTTTTCAAGATGGATGAAAATGCATTCTCTCATTCTATCTGAATGACTGACTACCTAAAGATGTTCCTTGAATGTTGGAAGACCCACCTCTGAGCCAAAAGTGACTTGTCTTTAGAGATCTATTGTTTAATTTTGACCAAATATTAGAGAAGCTTCTCTGAAAGAACTAGAGTTACGAGGAAATGGTGGAAATATAAGTCACCTTGGGGAGAGATAGACTGCCTTATTCTGACAGAATCTCTTTAGGCACAGTCAGTTCAGGAAGAAATGCACAAAATTCCTTTGACCTGAATCAAGGACAAAGAAGAGGCAGTTTGAATTTATCTGCAGTAAATTTGCCAGTGGATCACTCAAAATTAAGTTTCTTTTGAGTTTAAATGCATTTTTTAAATCAGCCTTTCCACCCTTGAAACAGTTATACTCACAATTTATGCCTGCTAGATCAAAGACAAAGTTGGAGAGAGGATATACTTTTTTTCTGAGATTTTTTTTTTTTTTGAGGTGATAGATGAATGTACAAGTTGGGCCTTGAACTGGAAATCTATCAACTTTACATTAGGCTCTAACTCCATAAATTGAAGTTAATTTATGTATTCATTCAACAACTATTTATTAAGTTTCTATTATGTATAAGGCTAGGTACTAGGGATTTCAAGACTGATATGGTTCTTTCTCTTATGCAGCTTAATATTCTAGTGGAGAACACAGAGCAGTGAACAGATACTGCCAAAAGAGTAGCATAAGTGCTGTGCTAGAGAAGATTCAAGTTGCCACAGGAGCATAGAGGTACATGCAACCCAGCTTAAGAATTGGAATTAAAGTCTCTATTACAGCTGCAGATGAGTATATGAGACAAACATTCATAAGAGATGAAATTGAACAAGTTAGACGGATCTAAGTCATATAGAACCTTACAAGCCATGTTAGGAAATATGGATTTATCCTAAAAGCGTTTGGGAACCATTGAAAGTTCAGAAGCAGAAGAGGAAAGAATAAGATTTCTTGGTTGGATTCTCTCTGGAAATGATTAAAATTGCTGTAATCCAGACTGAATGATGCTGACCTGAAGCAGAGTAGTGTTAGTTGAGATGGAGAAAAGTAGATGAACTTAAGAGACTTTTTGGAAATAAATTATAATTATAAAAATTGATGGTTGGTTGGGTACCAGCAACAAAAGAAAGAGAGGAACCAAGGTTTAAGTTTCTGACCTGAGTAGTGTCACTGATCACAAGGAGAAAAGAAGGTTTGGGGAGACGATTGTAAATTCAAATTTAAACATTGAATTTCAGTATGTGTGAAACATTCAAATAGAGTTGTTCGGCAGGCACTTGTTCAATATGAATTTGAAATTTGGAAAAGAATTCTTGGCTGGAGATATGGATTTGAGAATCCTTAGTCGATAATAGATCTTTCAGGTGATAAATATATGTGTTAGTGTTCTCAACACAGCCAGAAGTCATTGTGGAAAATGGGGACAGAAGTGGCCCAAGTCTTTCATGAATTCACATGGACAAATTACAACTTTCTGGATATATGTTTCTTTATCAGTGAAACAGAACCTCACAAAAGAAAAGGGAAACTATTAAATATTTCTAATTGATCTTCCCATTTGACCTGGTAGTTTCTAGACTCATATATACTAATAGATGTAAAGAGCTTCAACAGTTGCTGGTGCTGTGCCACTAGTTTTGTTGAATTAGAGTTCCATTGGTTTACATTCTGCCATAACTTAAAGTGGCAGCAGTAGTCACAAAGTTGTTTTGCAAGAACAAAAGACTATCTTGTTGAATATCTTCTCATTTCTACACTCATGAACACTTGAATGAGCATTTTCTAAAAGTAGAATTGCTGTATCAGTGGGTTTGTGCATTTAAAATGTTACCTGATGTTGCCAAACTGCCCTTCAAAACAGTTTGAATAGAGGTTATTCCCCACATCCTCACAAATACTGGGTATTATCAATATGATATTAATATTTGGTTATCTGGTATTTTTTCTATATATTAATATTTTCATTAAATTCACCAATTTCTATGGGAATGACAATAAAATCTTGTTGAAGACCTTGGAAGACAGCAAGCAGTGATGCTCCTTTATTAAGAGTGGGACTGGATAAATCTTCCATTCTGGAACCTGAGTAGACCATATATTTCAACTGGCTGTTGTGGGATATATTGAATATTCTAGTATCAGCAAACTCCTATCTTGAATAGCGTTTAAGTATTTTGAAATAGTTTCCACATATGACCAATAAAAGTGGCAGCATCCTTATCTTTTCTATGACTTTCAAAGATTCTGAATAAATGTTAAAATCTCTGTATTTTTTGCACCAAACCTAATTCACATAAAGGTGATGAGATTAATGATTATATTACTAGAAAACAATCTTAAGCTGCCAGATTCAACAGTAACTTCTTGAGTCAGCAAGCATTTTTTTCCCATAAGAATCTGATACAAGTTACCCCACAGCTGTAAGAGATCTGATCAAGGAAAAGGACCAAAGATTACCTCAGCATAAACATTTCTTGTTTCCTGTTTCACCGTACTCATAATATCATTAGAGTAAAATGCAAAGAACTAGAGAATATACTTGGGATAAAGCTGGATTCAAGTTTGCAAGTCAGACTGATTTTTGGCAGGTTAATCACTTTGTAACTGAATTGCTTATTTCTTATCTTTTGGTTGCTCAGACAACTTGATCATATCAAGTGTTCTGGGATCTATATATTCTTCTTCAATCAAGGAAGAATATGAACATTTTATATAAACTAATCTAAGTATACTCTTTAATGGGTTATACTTATCTAATATTTTACTTGAAGATAAGTGTTTAGCAATAGCTGATTTCAATGTCTTGTTTTGTTTTACTTCAAAATCATTTCTTTCACATATATTCTTGCCCTAGGTTCTTGCAACAATTCTCTGAGGCAAGGATTATTATCTTCATTTTACCACAGAGCTGCAACTAGAGCTCAGTTCATTTATCTCATGTCATTTACCATAGACAGATAGAAGAAACCTTTAGTGAATAGAGGCATGGCAGTCACACTATAGTTGTAAAAACAGGCTTTGCATAATTTGACTACAAAATATGAAAGTATCTTAGGATATATACAAAATAGTAACTGAAACCATTTACCTTGAGTTAATTGAGTTACCTCCAATTGACAGCAAAAGTGTTTTCTAAGTTTGGAATAATACCATAAAAGTAACAGAGACAAAGATTCCAGACATTTTGGTTTTACATCTCCTCTGTAATAATGAAATGAATATAGAAGTTTCCCAATGCCACACACATATGGATTCTGACTTGATGGCTACTATATTCAATTAAATCCAAAGAAAATATTGAACACATATCATACATATGACAAAAAATTGAAATCTAGTGGGAGGTGCAGTAGATAAGGGGTTTCCCAGGTGGCTGAAGCGGTAAAGAATCTGCCTGCCATGCAAGACATGCAGAAGACACAAGTTTGATTCTGAGGAAAACCCCCGGAGTAGGAAATGGCAAACTGGTCCAATATTTTTGCCTGAAAAATTGTATGGACAAGGGATCTTGGAGGGTTGCTGTCCATGAGATCAAAAAAAGTCAGATATGACTGAGCCACTGGGCACAAACACACAAAAGATAAGTCAAATATACCTGAAATTAAAATATCAAACATAATATAAATACTTAAATGTAGTCAAAGTTCAGAGAATGGAAAGTCCTATCCAATAAAGTAAGTAAAGTAGAATAGAGAGGGTGTCATGAAAGACAAGGAAGTCATGAAACAGATGGACTTTGGGTAAAGCCTTGACAGTAGGGGTCACTGCTCCTTTCTCCTGGGTCCTGGTGTGCACAAGGTTTTGCTTGTGCTCTCAAAGACTCTGTTTCCCAAGTCCTGTGGAGGTTCTGTAATCAGATGAGTGTCCAGGAGTCTCCAGCAGACTTAGATTTACAGTGGCCTGCTGTGGGATCAGGGGTACTTGATACCACAGTCCTGGCATAAATCCTTTCCAAGGAGGTAGCCATTACAGTTATTACTCATATCATATATTGGTGTCAGGCCAAACTGTAGGGAGGGAACACAACTATACATAAAGTTTTATTAGAACACAGCAATGTGCTTATTTTTAGGTACTGACTATGGCTGTTTTTGTGCTACAAAGGTGGAGCTGAGGAGTTGTGAAAGACCATATGACCTACAATGCCAAAAATATTTACTGCCTGGTCCTTAAGGAAAAATTTGCTGACATGATATTGAAGGAATGCCCTTACATGACTCTTACAACTGGTAATCAATAAAGGTTTCACAATATTTGTTTCAGAAGTATCTTTGTGTGTGTGCATGCTAAGTCACTTCTGTCATGTCTGACCCTTTGCAAACCTATGAACTGTAGCCCATCATACTTTTTCTGTCCATTGGGATTCTCCAGGCAAGAATACTGGAGTGGGTTGCCTTGCTCTTCTACAGGGTATTGTCCCAATCCAGGGATCAAACCCGAGTCTCATGTCTCCTGTATTGGCAGGTGATTTCTTTACCACTAGTGCCACCTGAGAAGCCCAGGAATATCTTTACTCCTTATATTCTCCTTCCCCAAAGTTCACACTGCTTTGTGGACTTGAGAGTGATCTGTGGATAACTAATAATTAACTTGTTATTCCCCCTTCATCGGTCTCAAGTTGTTGCCTTTACTTATGACCAGACTAATAGATGGAATTTTTATTCATATACTTTCAACTATCACAATAAAAAGCATCAATTCTAAGCAATACTATTCTGGAATCAGCAAAGTCTTGAACATCAGTTAATGGTACTGAATTGACAAAGATGTTAGCATAGGTATGGTTTTGAGAAAGAGAAAAACATTCCCTGACATCCTGGAGCCGGCCTGAAACTATCAGCTAGGCTTTAATGTTGCTAGTAGACGGTCTGATACCCCAGTTAGGCCATATCTAGTTGAATATAAACAATCTCAGACAGCCCCTACACAGATAAGACCACTCTGTGACCATAATGGATCAAGTAAAAAGCAAGATCTCTCCATAAAGATGTCTGCATGCAGACAAAATGTAAACATTGTTCAAGTCACAAAATACCAAACATTCCCTTCTCCCAGTTAATGTGAGTGATTGCTGCTTCTTTACTCATTTTAGCTTTAGCCTATCCTTGTCTTTTCTCATTATATATAATATTAAGTCAATTCACAGAAATGATGACTGTCCCCTTTTCCTGACAGCATCCAGTCCAAAGTAAGCACTGTTGTCTTAAAACCTCTCCAAAATCTTCTAACATAATCCCAAATCCTTAAAGTCCTTTCTAACAGTCTCCTACTGAGATGCCATGCCATTCTCAATGATGTGTGTTCTCCTTTGCTGTATCTAGTAATAAATCCAAATTTTCAGCTACAGGTGTATCACTAGTGGTCTTTGTCTGGAGGATATTGATAGAAACAGATCTATTAAGTTTGAGTTAAAGCCCTCACTGACTTAGACTAGGACCCTCAAATTAGTAATAGTGCACATGTCTGAAAACCACTGTGTTTCTACTTATTCAAAATGCTACTAGTTCTTGGATGAGAAGTAAGTTTCTGCTGAACCAAGCTCTGATATTTCTTTGAGTACTTTCAGCATTTGGTTTACATTATTTTCTTAATAATAAGGTCCTTTGATATGCCATTATTTATCTGGTCATATTTGTATTGTTTCTTGGTAAATTTAATTTCTAGCTTTCTCACATCTGCTTGTATGATCTGTGTAGTTGTCTCATGCCTTGAGTATTGTCTCTAAGGGAAAAAATCTATATAGAATGTAGAAACATAGGCTTTGTAAGTTTGTCCTCAAGTTGGCCATGGGAACTAAAGAGTTATCTTCTCATAGTGCTAATCTTTGGACTAATTTTGAATTGTCTCTGTGTTAATTTTTTATGCTATATAACAAATGATGACAACTTTAACAGTTTATACCCATACTAATTTCTTATCTCTCGGTATCTTTAGGCCAGAGTGTGGAAACACCTTAGTTGAGTTCTATGCTTCAGAGTTTCATCAGGTTGCAATTCAGGTGTGATCCATAATTCTTAGCGCTCACCTGCAGAGACCACCTTGTTATGTGGGCTTATATAACATGATTTCTTACTTCATCTACTCTGAAAGGAGAGTTCCTTCCTTGATTGAGGACCCAGATGGTCTTTTAAAGGCTTTCATGTGATTAAGTCAAACCTAGCCAGTGTAATCTTTTTGATTAATGCAAAACCAACTGATTTGGTACTTTAAGTACATCTTCAAAATCTCTTTACTTTTACCACCTTCTGTTGACTATTAGTAGGTAACAAGTTCCTCTAACACTCAAGAGGAGATCATTATGTGTCATCTTAGGTTCTGTGTACTAGAGTCACCATTAAAAAAATTTATATGGACTTCTACAATGTTGTCTTTGTGTCCCTGAGAACAGCTACACTGAGTTTCATCAATTCAGTCAGGAAGATTTGTCTGGTTCCTGACTGATAATGACTGGTCTTTAGCCAAGTTTTGGAGACATGAAATTATCCAAGCATTATCTTTACAGACCATCTAGTTTTCATGTGTCCTCTTAATCTACAACTTTGCTTCTTGCAGGCTAAACACCTGAATCCATTATATTTTCTAAAAATAATGGTAATGTGCTAAAGCATAAGCTTACTCTTCCACCTTACCCAATTTCACCAGGGATGGGACAATTTGAAATTTTATTAGCCATTTTGGAGAAATTTTGACATGAACAGGATTGCTTGTGTGAGAGGTATCTTAGGACAACAGGTGTTGAAACTTTTATGAGATTGTTTATCTTCTTTGTCTAAAAGATGACTTTTTGTTTAACATAGGAAAGATCACTTCCTTCATTTCTCTAACAAATCCAACCTACCACCTGTTTATTGCATGGCTTTCAAGTTAAGCTTGGTTTTTATATTTTCACATTTACAAAGAGTTGAAAATAAGTCAAAAGAATAGATTTTACTATATATTAAATTTACATGAAATCTAAATTTTTGTGTTCATATTGTTTGTAGTTGCTAACTCATGTTCAACTCTTTGTGACCCCATGGACACACCAAGCCTCCTTGTCCTCATCATCTCCTAGAATTTGCCCAAGTTCATGTCCGTTGTATCAGTGATGCCATCCAACCATATCATCCCCTGATGTCCTCTTCCCCTTCAGTGTTCATAAGTAAAGTTTAATTAGGAAGCACCACATTCATTTATTTAAATATTGTCTATGGCTGTTATCATGATACAACAGGAGATTGGAGAAGTTATGACAGTAGTGATAGGAAGTGACCTGCAGTGCTTAAAATATTTACTATTTTTCCCTTTACAGAAAAAGTTTGTCATCCCAATATAACAAATAGATGAAAAGATGTTCAACAGCACTTATTATTAGAGAAATGAAAATCAAAACCACTATGAGATATCACCTCATACCAATTAGAATGACCATCATCAAAAAACCACACACAAAAAAAATGCTGGAGAGGGTGTTGACAAAAGGGAACCCTCTTGCACTATTGATGAGAATGTAAACTGATATACACACTATGGCGAACAGTAAGGAGGTGCCTTATAAAACTAAAAATAGAGCTACCATATGACCCAGCAATCCCACTACTAGGCATATACCCTGAGAAAACTATAATACTAAAAGATAGATATATACCAATATTCACTGAGGTAGTATTTACAATAACTAGAACAGGAAGTAAGTCAGAAAGAGAAAAACAATATTGTATATTAATGCATACATATGGAATATAGAAAAATGGTACTGATGAACCTATTTGCAGGGCAGAAATAGAGATACATTGAGAATGGACTTATGGACATCGGGGGATGGGGAAGGAGAGGGTGGGATGAATTGAGAGAGTGGAATTGATATATATATACACTGCTGCTTCTGCTAATTTGCTTCAGTCGTGTCTGATTCTGTGCAACCCTATAGACATCAGCCCATCAGGTTCCTCCATCCACAGGATTCTCTAGCCAAGAATACTGGAGTGGGTTGCCATTTCCTTCTCCAATATATACACTACCACGTGTAAAATAGATAGCAGTGGAAAGGTGCTGTACAGCAC
>SJYA01007416.1:0-18545 GCA_006410615.1 Neotragus moschatus
AGGAGTTCATGATCTGAGCCACAGTCAGCTCCTGGTCTTGTATTTGTTGACTGTATAGAGCTTCTCTATACAATACTGAACTGAACTGAATAAGCAGGGATCCTGGTCAGGTCATTTAAGCAAAGGGAGTCATGGTGTTTGGAAACAGGCTTTTGGGTGGGTTAATCGGAATGTAGATAAACTACTTGATCATAGAATTTTGCAACTTAAATATGGATGCACCTCACAGGGTGACTGGGGAATTTGGGTCAGGAGAGGTCAGTTCAGTTCAGTCGCTCAGTCGCGTCTGACTCTTTGCGACCCCATGAATCCCAGCACGCCAGGCCTCCCTGTCCATCACCAACTCCCGAGTTCACTCAGACTCAACGTCCATCGAGTCAGTGATGCCATCCAGCCATCTCATCCTCTGTCGTCCCGTTCTCCTCCTGCCCCCAATCCCTCCGAGCATCAGAGTCTTTTCCAGTGAGTCAACTCTTCACATGAGGTGGCCAGAGTACTGGAGCTTCATTGTCAGCATCATTGCCTCTAAAGAAGTCCCAGGGCTGATCTCCTTCAGAATGCACTGGTTGGATCTCCTTGCAGTCCAAGGGACTCTCAAGAGTCTTCGCCAACACCACATATGAAAAGCATCAATTCTTTGGCGCTCAGCTTTCTTCACTGTCCAACTTTCACATCCATACATGACTACCGGAAAAACCATAGCCTTGACTAGACGGTCGTTTGTTGGCAAAGTAATGTCTCTGCTTTTGAATATGCTGTCTAGGTTGGTCATAACTTTTCTTCCAAGGAGTATGTGTCTTTTAATTTCGTGGCTGCAGTCACCATCTGCAGTGATTTTGGAGCCCCCAGAAATAAAAGTCTGACACTGCTTCCAGTTGGAAATGCCCAAATTTTCCAAGTTCTGTAAGTTCACCCCATTTGTCCTGGTCTTCTCTCTATGGGATTTATTTATTCATTATCAAATTCTGCTGTAGCTGTCGTTTGCCATTAATTAGGGCTGTCCTGTTCCAAAATTTGTGATTCCTTGGAGATATTTTGGTTTAGAAGATTGATCTTTTTAGCTTCTCTAGAACCAGATTAAAGATTTCAGTGTTTTCAAGAAATGATTCTTTTTAATAACCTCAAGTGAGCTATAACAGAATTTTGAGGTGACGTGAAATTACCAAGTAGTTAATAACTATTTTCAGTTAAATTTTAAGTAATGTGGCTTGTCTTTTTATGTGTATTTGACACAAACTATTCATATTTATATTTTGATGAATGTTTTTTGCTTGAAACACTTCGGGGAATTTGTATTTTTAATGTTAAATTTACCTTAAAACCACAGTGTAATATTCTAAATGGTATATGACTTTCATTTAGTTTCAGTTGTCCTTTGCTTTTCAGCTTGAACCAGTGATTCTTCATCGCTTTAGGAATTCAGACCCCTTTGAAAAAAATTTTCAAAAATTCCAAACCTCTCACTTTGCTTATATAGCCGTGGATGATGCTTTCTGTGTGTCTGCTCGCATGGGTGACTCTCCCTCTCCATATAGCTATACCCACATGTTTGTCTCCTCTCATTTCCCCTTAAGGCCATTAAAGCATGTCCCCAAGACCCACAAAGCCCCTAAGTTAATTACTGCCTGGTCACCTCTGGTGGCATTTCTGATGACCTCATGGAACTGAGCGGATACTGTTTCTTCTGTGTAAAATCTGTGGAGCGGTGACCTATACTGGTCATTCTAGCTGGGCTTCCTGAGCTCCCCAGTCACATGTCACTGCCTGTGGAAACTGCAGAGACCCGAGATGTGTTTATCCTGTGCATGCATAATGGTGCTGAAGACCTCTCCCAACAAGCACGTTGGGTTTTCTGAGTCCTGCCCTGTGAGCACCGCATCCTCCAAACAAATCCCAGGCTTGCCTTGAGCCTCCAGTCAATATGCCTTCAATTGAGTAGCGGGCTGAATTGTGTTCAGTGATTGAAGGAGGGGAAGGGGGTTTAAGTTACCTGGTTTTCTAATTCTCTGATAAATCCCGGTTTCCCAGGAGTGTGTTTTGGCCTTGGGCTGAATAAGCTGAATGCCATGAGTCTAACACTTGCCTCTCCCACAGGGAGGGTCAAGCTGCTTCTGAAGGAGCTCTGGCTGTGCATCAACACCACACAGAGACTCCCTGGTGAGGGCGGCGGCAGATGTGTCTCAGGTGAGCGGGAGGCTTCCAGAGCTTCATTTCACATGGCAGCGGCAGTGTTTGCCCTGGACGTTGTACGTCTTTAGTTTTTAATTTCTTAAATCTCTCATTCAAAGAGTGAAATAAACTGAGATGGGCTCTTGCAATCATCCAAAGCTCTGCTCCTTCCAGCATGACTTCTGGTCTCGCTGAATGCATCTGGCTTTGGATTTTGTAAGAGCTGCTTCATCAGGGAACATCCGTGGACCCTGGAAGGACTCATAGAGGGAGTGTGTGTGGCTGGTGGAGGTGGAGACCGAGTTTCCTGGTTTCCCCGCCCGTGTCACTTTCCCTGGATTCCTTTAATTGGGCTTCCCTGGTGGCTCAGATGGTGAAGAATCTGTGTGCAGTGTGGGAGACCTGGGTTCGATCCCTGGGTCAGGAAGATCCCCAGAAGGGATTGGCTGTGCACTCCAGAATTCTTGCGGGAGAATTCCATGGACAGAGAATCCTGGAGGGCCCCAGTCCACGGGGTCGCAAAGAGCTGGACCGTGACTGAGCGACTGATGCTTCCACTGTCATTTTTTTCTGCCTTTCGTTGCCCCTGCTCTGGCAGTTACTGATGTTTCCTTGTCTCCAGACCCTTTTGGAGAGTACAGATCTTTGGGTAGAAAGCCCGTGGGTTGTGGCATGTTTTCTTGTGTTAGTGTAAGGTTGTCTATTTTCCACAAGAGCTCCTAGTGTGTGCTGGGGAGAGAGCTCTGCTTTGTCCTTGTGTCTGTCCTGTGCCTGCCTTGTCCTGGGGGCTGTTAACCTTGATCTCTGTGGAAGGGGGGGCCGGCCCAGTTCCTCTGTGAAACTGCTGCTGCTGCTTGACTCAGTGGCCACCCCGAGGGAGGCCCTGTGACACGGCACACATTCCGTTTCTCTCCAGCCCCAGCCCCCCGATTTCAGCTCTGCTGCTGCATCCCGTAGGCCGCGATTACTACTTTGTCAAATAGTGGCTTTTGTAATTCCCTCGTTTTCCTGAAGATAATAACTGTAGTTCTTCTGTAGGGAAGAATTGTCATTTTTCTCCACTTATTCATTCACTTTTCATTCACTTACTTCTGTCAGTATGGTCTCAGAGACACTTGCTTTATTCTGTGCATTATAATACAGTACTTCTGTTATTCATCTTGTCGCTCAGATTGCCCCAGGTGCAGTCACTGGGACCATCTGGGCCTCTGAGGCATGTCCGTCTTCACATCTGGTTCTGCAAGCTGTCTCGGGCTCAGCTTGTATTTTCCCCTCCCCAGCACTGTAATCAGCCACTGCTTCAGGGAGCCCTGAGGCCTTCTATGAAAGGTGTTTTTGTAGCTTTCATATATTTTTACAGCTTTCAAATGTGACAGGTGGCTGTTTCCAATTAATTGCCAGGACACAGTAATTTTACTAACAGTTAGCATTGCTGTTGCTCACCAAAATCAAAACCCGAAGAGAGCTGGTATTTTATAGTAGTTTTCTGTTGTGTTATAGTGTGAAGTATTTCTCTGACATAGTCAAGTTCCTTAGAGTATTATACAGACACTTTCACAGGGTGATGGTGAAAGTCGCTCAGTTGTTTCTGACTCTTTGTGACCCCATTTACTGACCATACAGTCCATGGAATTCTCCAGACCAGAATACTGGAGTGGGTAGCTTTTCCCTTCTCCAGGGGATCTTCCCAATCCAGGGATCTAACTCAGGTTTCCTGCGTTGTAGGCAGATTCTTTACCAGGTGAGCCACAAAGGAGGCCCTACATGGAATAGGCCTGGTATAAGTTGATTTTAGGAGAAATTTATTTCTTGTCGCCTTGTTGCAGAAGGCTGTTTCTCCCCAATACTGCTGAATTCCCAAGAGAACGAGTGTGTCATTGAGGCCTGTCACCATGGCCACAGATGGACGCCTTGGCAGGCACACCTGCTGCCCATGGACAAAGGCATCTCACTCCTTCCTCCGGCCGTCTTCTTGTTTGCTTGTTGAGGGAAGCCTACTTTTGTGGAACGTGTTTAAGTTCTATAGGATATTCTTTAGGAAGGGATTGTTGCCTTTTTAAAAATGTTTCTACTTGGATTTAATACAAGCATTTTGAACTGTTAAAATGGTGTTTTTTAAAAAAATTGGTAACTGTAAATAATTTGATATTCACTTTTTTCCCCACAGAAAAACCTGCCCAGGAATACTGCAGATCCATAGAGTCTGGGGAAGATGGGGTGCCCCCTGCAGCAGGTGGCAGCCCCGTCCGCACCTCGGCAGTGCAGACGTGCCTGGCAGAACTGTCCATGGAAATCGAGGGTGACTTCTCTGCCTGTGAGGACGTGGGGGGAGCAGCAGGTCGCGACAACGGCCTCTCTCAAGAGGACCCGAATCCTGAGGCTGCAGCGTGGAGGAGCGGGGCTCAGGGCCCGGGTTTTGACAAGGACCTCCAGGCTGCGGTCGACTTCTTCAGGCTGCCCCCGCCTCTGCTGTCCCCAGTGCCCTCTCCACCGCTGGCGTCGCCGCCTCACCTGGGCATCTCACCCTCCCTGCTTGCACCTGTGAGTGGGCACTTTGTACTGGCCTCACCAGGTGCCTACTTTGTCCACCCTGACGTGTGGGCGCGCCCCACACAGTGTCAGGGAGGAGCCTGGGAGTTCACAAGGCACGCCAGTGCCCCTGGGGTCCACATCTTACACACACACGTGCACACGTCATGGTCTTCGTTTTGTACTGGGGGTGCATTCTTACTGTCTTCATCTGCAGTGTGTTTTAAGTCTCCTGTGGAGGACTGTGTTGTAGTTGTTTACTCTTATCTTTAATTTTGGACACGTGATGGGGATGGAGTGAGCGAGTTCCACAGGTGGTGGTCGGCCTGGAGTGTTTCAGAGACGGAAGGTCCACGTATGGCATGCGTGCCTGTTACACGTTACTGTGTTCTCCACCTTCATGCCATGAGTTCATCATCTCTGTGTATTTGCAGAACGGTTTATGTAATTTCTTAGCAAGTTGGTCTTTTTTTTCTCTTTCCTTTTTGTTTAAATTGTGAAAATGATAGGGGTCACAGAGTTGGACACAACTTGGCAACTTTCACTTCACAACATACTTACTAGGAGACTTGGAAAACATGGAACCAAATCGCATATAGAGGAAGTTAGGACAGAGCAGATGTTATGCTTTTTGGCTTAAGAAGAAGGAGATTAATGGCTCCTTTGAATCACTTCATTTAGGAACCGTAATGCATGTCTGTTATGTTCTGGACGGTGCTGGACACCGTGGGCACGAGGTGACAGGACCTGGTCACTCTTGTTTGCGTCTTGGGTGCTTGCCCATGAGGGTGCTGTGGTGGTGTCTGCGTTGCCAGGGGCTGGGCTGGGCTGGGGGCTCACCCTGGCGGGAGGCCGGCACACACCTAACAGGAGTGGCCCCCAGGTATTAGCATCTGGCTGCGCATGAGGAGGTGCCAGGTGTCTGGTGCTGTTCACAGAGGTGTGGCGCTTGGGGGCGAACCTGACACGGGGAGTGTGCACCCAGACCAGGCCCAAGCCCACGTGCGTCTTAAGGGCTTGGCGTTTTCTCCTGACAGCAGTGAGGAGCTGTTGATGGGTCCAGCGAAGTGGACCTAAAGGTTGGGTTCCACATGAAAGTTTCCATTGAGTTGCGGTGGGGATGGGAAGAAAGTGGGAGACTCTGGGGAGAGGCAGAACCATGGACTGGAGTCTTGGGATCAGCAGTGTCCTGCGTTCTTGACCCCTGGACCCAGTAGTCGCACTGGAGTTAACTGGTAGGCACTGGTTTGGAAAAGGTCTCCAGGCTGAGAGAGCAGCAGGCCTGGTGAGATTTGCAGTGTGGCTGTGAGAGGAGGGGCGGCCAGGGACGCTGGAGCCAGCACGGAGAAGAAGAGCCTCTCTGGGTGGGAAATGGTCCATCTTAGGGGTGGGCGGGCCTTCCCTGGGGGTGCCGGGGGGCAGCGGGGGCCTAGGGCCAGCAGTGTCACTCCCTCAGAGCGGGCAGGTGAGGGCCGCATTCTGACAGAGTGCCAGTGAGGCCGACGGGAGAGGGAAGAGGCTGGACACGCCGCTGGCATTAGAGGAAACCAGGACAGGAGGCTGCCCTGGAGCCCAAGGGAGGAAGGGCTTTTGTGGCGGGAGCCCGTTTGGGTCCGGGGTGGTTACCCCTCATCCCTCTGCCGTGCAGGACTGAGGGCAGGGCGGTGGTGCACTGGCTCTCTGAGGCCGGGTGATGGAGGCAGGTCTCAGGACGAGAGGGGCGGTCGGGAGTTGCGGAGGGCTTCTGGAGCAGACGTGGAGGTCACGGGCCACGGGGAAGGGGCGTGGTCCATCCATGGAGGGGAACCTGAAGGGTCCAGGGATAACTGCAGCTGGGCTGCAGCCTCGGTAAGAGGCGTGGGCAGAGGGGCTTGCAGGGCAACCCCCAGAGTGCGGGCCAGGCTGGGGGGACGGGAGGGGCGAGTGGAGGTAAAGAGGATGGCTTGGCGGCTGCTGCCGGTGGGTCTTCCAAGTTGAAGAGGACGGTTCAGTCAGGACAGAGTGAGCCCTCAACTGCGAGTGCAGCAGTGCCTGGACTCCTCTCGGGGAGCGGCAGTGTGCGTGCACGGGGTCCTGGCAGGTTTCTCTGAGGAGAGAAGGGGAGGGCGCTGGCTCCTCGATCTGTGCCCACTCATTCGTGGGGCGCCTGGGGTGGCCTGCCTTCCTCAGACGCTATGGGAGCGTGTCCGTGTCCAGTGCATTGAATCGGTAACTGTGTAGTTGGTTGAAATGGTATTTAACTGACAGATACAATTCCTTTGTTTTTAAGGAACCCTTCTTTGGAGAGGGTGCTGACTCCAGCGATTATGACTCGGCCCCATGTAGGAACTCGGAGCCTGTGTCCAAAGAAGATCCGCCTGAGGCCCAGGACCGCTGTGGCTTATCTGGAGAGAGGAAAGGAGCTGGAGCCTGGGAGGAGCGGCCCCACGCCTGCGAGGCTGCCCCGGCTCTCAGCGCGGGGACCATGCTCGGTTTTGGGACCTTCGCAGCAGCTCTGCGGGAGCCCACGGCCTCATTCACCTTCGCTCGGGAGCAGCTCTGGACCGTGTCCTCTGAGCTCGGGAGTAGGAGAGAGAAGGGCGTTGTGGATGAGCCGGGCAGACACAGAGAGTTTGGGCAGAAGGACAGGTTGGTGCCCACAGTGTGGACACGTCCCAGAGCCCCGGGCGGCGAGCCTGCTGAGACACTGTCGGGCGGCCTGGCTCGAGAGGAGGGCACGGCTCGCGGTCGGTCAGACCCGCGTCCCCCTCCCCTGGGCCTGCAGCCACTCAGGGAGCCCGGGGCACCTGACAGGAAGACCCTGCTGTTCCCAGGGATTGAATCACCCAAGTTAGAGCTGGCCAGGTGGACACTCACTGACGGAACTGCTTCTGAATCGGGGCGGCAGTCAGCCTCTGGTCATTTCCAGGGACAGACTAGAGCTTTGGAGAAGGAAAGAGGAGCCACGCAGGGGTGCATTTTAGGCGCGCCCCCTGCCCCAGGAGCCGCGGGGATCGGCCCGGGAGATGCGTGGTCTTGCTCTTTGGGCTCAGGTGCCTCCCCTCGCTGTGGCCGCCCCCCGTCTCCCGCAGGGCTGGAGGATGGCGGTGGTCTCACTGTTCCCCCTGCCGTCAGCCCTCCCTGCCCTCGCGGCTCAGAGCAGACCGCGCCCGCTGCTGAGGGGACTGTCGTGGAGGTGCCCCCCGAGCCCCCGGGGTGCACCTCAGGAGGGGCCCGTCTCGAGAAAAGCTTCGCGGCTCTGAGCCCCGTGTCGGGGGCGTCTGGTCCCTTTGGTCAGAGGAGCGGCCTGCTGGGATGCGCGGCCCTTGTGAAGGACGTGAGTGATGCCCGCTCGCTCCCGCAGCCTCGGTTACCTCCGCGTTCGGCGTTCCCTGGAGCCGCCGGCATTGGGCTGGCTGCGGGGCAGGCACTGAGGGTGGAGCTCTCCCCGGCTCGGACAGGTTTCAGAGCGTCCCTGGGGCCTGCGTCCAGCTCAGTCAGGAGCGGCTTTGGCTTTGGCAGGAGCACTTCCTGGCACCACAGTGACTTCTTGCGGCAGGGCGGTGAGGCCAGGCCCTGGGCCTCGTGGTCCTCGGACGGCGGCGGGTCGGCGTCCGCGTTCGTCGACGAGGACCGTGGTCCCGCTCTGCCCCAGGCCCCTGCATCTGTGCTGCCCAATCAGGTGTCGGTGATCACCAGGCAGGCGCGGCCCGCTCCCGCGCAGCCTGCCCGCCCGCAGCCCCCGGCACCCCATGGCGACACCCAGGCTGGCTGGCCAGAGTGTGGAGCGCAGCGTGGTGGCGAGAGGGGGGCCCCCATACAGAGCAGCACCCGGAGCCCTGCCTCAGGAGCCCCTGCCTCCTGGGGAAGGTTAGATTTTGATGCTCCAAGCGGTTCTTTCCCAGTAGAAAATTCCCATCATCCTACAGACTATAAATCCTCATTCTCTTCTGAGAACATCCCAGTTCCAAACCGGGACGCTGTGATGGGCGCTGCAGTGCAGGAAGAGGTGCAGAAGCGGAGCGCCGATCTGGCCACAGGCGTGGACACGGCCAGCTTGGATGTGGATAAACGTCCAGACACTGAGGGGACTCTCTCCAAAGGTTTTCCTGCTGGAGACGCAGTCAGGTGCCCTGGGGTGGCTCTGGTGGTTTCACAGGCCCCGCCTGCCCTACAGTGTGGCCTGAAGGAACGTCTGCAGCTAGAGTCTGAGAGTCCTGACGGCGCACCTCCTGAGGGCCTGGGCGCTGCCAAGACCGCATCTCCATGCGCTGCCCCATGCTGTTACAGTGGCATCCGGGAGGCTGGCGGAGGCGACACCGAGGTGGAGAGTGAGGCGCCCAGCAGCAGCGAGGGAGAGCCCGAGCCCGAGCCAGGCCCGCGCGGCGCCCCCGGGGCCCCCGGGCGGGGCGTGGGGGCTGCAGAGGCCGGGCCTTCCATCGAGGTGGGCTCCCTGACCTCGGCGCTGGAGGACTTCAGCATCAGCACGCTCTCTGAGATGGACAGGCTGTCCACGTCCGAGGTCGCCATGTTTCTTGAGAGCTGTCAGCTGGGAGACTGTAGTTCAGCGGACTCCGTTTCAGAATGTTCTAGCAAAGGAACACTGAATAGAGGAATGGAGGAGGGTTTGAAGCACAGCAGACCGTCAGAAGAAGGGTGTGGAAGTCACCTCTGTGAGGAGGAAGCGCTGGAGACCTCTGAAGAGTGGGTGGAGTCGGAGGAAGACGACTGTCCTTTGCGGGCTCAGCTCCCTCCCTGCTCCCTGGAGACGCTGTCCGCGGTGCTCACCAGGCTTGGGCAGGAGCTGCAGGCCGGCCAGGAGGACAGCGAGGCGGAGGAGGCCGCGGGGCCGCTGCTGCTCAGAGGGTCTGAGAGCACGACGGCAGAGCACCTCCCGCAGCAGCTGCCGCCGCTAGACACGACCGTCACCACCTCACCCGCGCCGAGGGCCGGCACGCACACTCAGGGCGGCTCTCCCGCCCCTGCTGAACCCGGCCGTGAACGCACGCAAAGCGTGCCTGAGGGCCTGGTGGACGCGGTCGGGCCGGCGGGCAACCGGGAGGAGGTCCACTCAGAACCCGAAGAGCCCTCGGCCCCCAATGACCCGGAGGCGGAGCCAGGAGAGGTGAGGCTCCAGTGTCAGATCTCCACGGTGACCTCTGAGGTCATCAACGTGCTCTTCAACAGGGATCAGAACCTCGTCATTGAGAAAGGAGACAACTGGACCATCATCAACGGGGTGGCGCTCATGCCAGAGCTGGGCCAGGTGATCCTGTGTGACGCCCCGGAGGACGCCCCCCTTTCCACCCGTCCAGAAGAGCTGGCGGCTGGTTTCCTTTTGGTTCCTCCCGTGGAGAGGTCGCCAGAGGCTGGTCGTCCTGGCTCACCTCTTCAGGAGCCCCCGTGTGGCCGCAGTGCGGCTGGAACCCAGGAGGATATCTCAAGCAGCGGGCCGAGTGGTAACTTTGATAAAAGTCGTTTGCGAAACAGACCGGTTAAACCCAGCGTGAGGATCAGCGCTGAGATATATGATCAGAACTTTGAGTTGCAGACTGCTCCGTTTGATCACACTTACTATAACTCGAAGTTGGAGCCACTGGGCAAAAATAAGACTCGATCAAAAGTTTCAAACAGAGATCAGCCCAACAAGCCAGTCAAGACTCCGGCATCAGGCCGAGTTGAAACCACTCAGCGTGAAGTCTCTCCATCATTTTCAGGGGACAGAGGTCATGGAAAACCCCAGAGAAGTCACACGCAGACCATCCTGGCCACTGCCGACACGTCCACACCTGCAGACTGCTGCGTGGACACGCTGAGCAAGATCCGGCAAGAGGTGGGGCCCCCGCTGCCCCCACTGCTAGCCCCCCTGATCGCCACGCCGCCGAGGACGTCCCGGCTGGCATCTCCCCTCATCTCCAGCTCCAGCCCCTCCTCACCGCTGTCCCCGCTCTGCCCAACGTCCCCGTCGTCCGAGCTCCCGGCGCCTCCTGTGACATCCCCGCTGCAGGAGGAACCAGGGCCCTGCTCTCCTCTGTGTGCCTCCCCATCCCCGTCGTCCGCGCCGGCTGGGGACAGGGTCTTGTCGTCTCCACTGCAGTTCTGTGCAGCGACACCAAAGCACGCCCTCCCAGTGCCCGGCCGCCTGCCCCCACTTGCACCTGCCCATCCTGCGGTGGCAGCGCCCCCAGAGAACTCTGTGAAGATCCTGGACACCATGTACCCAGAGCTGTCCGCCCGGGCCCGCACCCTTAACATCCTCAAAGGGAACATCCAGCTCACGCGTGGCCCGCCGGCCGATCGTAAAGGCCTGCCGGGGCCTGTGGGCAACATCACAGGCTTTCAAGCCATCGCTTCCAGCTCTACCGCCTTCGTGAAGGCAGGGGGTAGCTCCAGCGGCGACGGCAAGCACGACAAGGCGGGAGGCCTGGGGCCTCCGCAGGACCCAGCTGGGAAAAGGACCCTGTCTGCCAGCACACCGAGGAGCGCCAAGAGGCTGCGCCTGGACAGCAGGTCCCCAGAGCCAGAGCCCACCCCAGAGGGCACGGGCTGCAGCTCCCGGACAGACGCCCCCCAGGCTGCAGCCCTGAGCACAGAGGAGGACAGGCATCCTCTCCCAGCCTCGCATCCCACTCCCAGCCCTGAAGAAACAGCGGAGTCCCCTGACAGAGCCATCACGGAGGCCCTGAGAAAGATCGGGGAGGCGACCTTTGACCTGTTACCTGTCATCCGGAGTCACGTGTACGTGGGAAACATTGCCACAAAGCCGGTGATGAGAGACCAGGAGAAGGACGTTGTCTACGAGTTCAGCACCACAAAAAAGGTATGCGACTCTGCTCTGAGAGCGCTGGGATTGCCCGTCCGCCGACAGAGGCTGCTTCCTGCCAGTGAGAGGGTCCCTGAGTAGAAGGTTATTGTCCGGGATGGACAGTCACCCCTGTAAGCACCAGGACCTGTGCTCTGTTTCTAGCCAGCAGTTTGTATATCTGAGAAGTGGTCAGACGTCGGAGATTTGGTAGTCTATTCACTAGATGAGTTAAAACCTTAAAGGGAAAAAAGATGCCATCGGGACTTAAAGTGCACGGTCCCCATTGGCTCTGGCATGGTTAAAGGGTCAAATGGCTTGCTTCAGAGCACCGGTTGCTCTGCCATAGACCCTTTTATCAGCAGTGTCACACACACATTGGAGGATTTCGAGAGAAAGTGTGTGGGTCCCCACCCCCCCTGCCCCCCACACTTAATGCAGGTCACCACTCAAATAGCAGCACACGCTTAGTTTCAAGAGGAGGTGGGGAGAGAAGTGTGTAGGTTTGCATGCAGGGTTTCCTAAGTTGCTATCTCTTCCGTGTTCATGTTGATAGTAGGTGGGTGACTTCCAGTGTCCCTGGATTAACGTTATTGGTTATCTGTATATGCCTGGAATCACAGTGGTATACGTGCTGTTCATTTCAGAAAGCATAAAGAGCAACACAGGTAGCTTTGGAAGGATGTTTATTTCCGTGTGATTGAATGTATCGGATTATTTAGTACTCCTTTACCCGAGTAAGGAAACTGTTCCCCAATATTCTAAGATCTCCCTGCAATGTGGGAGACCTGGGTTCGATCCCTGGGTTGGAAAGATGCCCTGGAGAAGGGAAAGGCTACCCACTCCAGTATTCTGGCCTGGAGAATTCTATGGACTGTATAGTCCATGGGGTCACAAAGAGTTGGACACAACTGAGTGACGTGCACTTGCACAAACAGGATAAATGTGTAGAGTGTATTTCAGTTCAGAAAATAAGAATGGCAGTAGAATTAGAGTGAGTTTCATACACAGAGATTATTTTAGTAAAAGCCAAAGAATAGTAGCTTGTTGGAGTGGTGGTAGTGACGGGCATCAGGAATTGGACCAGCCATGGGCCCCATGCCCTGCTGACCTCTGCCATCTGCCGACTGGGGGCCCCCTTCTCCACAGAGCCTCCTGGCTTCCCTGCTGAGGGGTTACCGCAGTGGCAGCTGGCCACTATCTGAGGCAGTGCCCCTTTTATTTTTCCAGCTTTCCCAAAGACTTGATTTTGTAACTTGTAGCTGTTCCGTAGTAGGCTAATGATAAATATCAATGTACATCGTCTTTGTTTTTTTCCCCAATTCAGCATTTAGCAGAGAGCTTGCTTCACTCTATCCTCTCAGAGCTGAAAAGTCAGAAGATGTCCGTGGAGCACAGTTACATCCACGCGCTCTGCAGGGTGTATGTGGGGGTCTGCCGGCAGCTGGGCGACCTGGAGAGGGCGCGCCTCTTCTGCTACGGCCTGCTCAAGGAAGGTACGCGGGGTGGTGGCGGTCTGGCCTCGGAGGCGGGGCTTGCTCTCTGGCCTGCTTGCACGGGCATCGGGGTCTCCAGCTGAGCTGCTGCTGTGTGTCTTCTGTGCATCCCCTGGTGTGCACTGGGAGGCGCTCTGTGGCTGAGGCTCCCCTAGGCCAGCACGCACACCCCTACTGTGTGCGGGAGAGCCTCTCTCCACCGCATCTTGGTGGTGCTCCTTATGCAGCTGCTTTGGAGTCGGACGTGGCTGACACAGGAGGGAGTCATTGTGACGTAGCAGACTGCTCTGCTGTGTCCCTGGCTGGGAAGGGCAGAAACTGGTGGAGTCAGGCTCACGAGCAGTTTCGGGGAGATGTGGGGAGGAGTGCTGTCCTCTGAGTCTTTCTTTCAGTGCTGTGTCTTCAGTCTGCTGATGGGGAGCAGGCCTCGTTCTTTACATCAGGTCATCAGTGAAGCATTTAAGTAGCAATGTGATACGCAAATGCAACTGAATATCATATCAGAGTCTTATCTAGATTGCAGAGGTTGATAACCTTGTGTCACCATAATGTCTGTGGGATTTTTGAATCGGGATGAAGGTGCCACGTGTAGACTTATGCGTGAAGTTGCTGTGTTGGTTGCCCACTTTGTTTTTCTTTATATTTTCAGTCACTGACTTATTAGCAAATAGTTACAGGCTGTACATAAGTGTGAAGGCTTTGACGGTGACCCAACCCAGGTACAGCCGGGCAGTGGTGCACGCGTGGCCATGACCTCACAGGGGCGCCCAGCACGTTCACTGCGGGGGAGGGCGGCAGGGAGGAGAGCCCCGCGGGGCGGCCAGGCCTGCCTGGGTCTCTGTTTCTCCCTCAGACGCGCCCGGCACACTCTCCCGTGTGGATCTTTGTAACCGTGTCTCTCTTGGGAAGCATTTCTCTCCCCTTGGTGCTGGTCAGACAGTTCCCTTTCCCTTTGTCGTCTCTTCTCCACTAGATCCCGTCAGAGTACCAGTTTTGTTTCTCTTGTTCCTGTTACATCCTCTCCCCAGAAAAATGCATTGTGTACTCCCACTAAGCGTTTATTGAGTGAATGAGAGGTTCAGTGGAAGGTGGCTTCGAGCAAGTCTTAGGCCTGGGATGCTTTCCTTGTCCGTGACTTTTGAGCTTTGATGTGAAGACAGAAGCGAGGGAGAGAATTTCAGGCGGAGGAACAGCCTGTGATGTCCTGGGACAGGGGGAAATGTGACCAGATAAGCAGTTTCCCAAGTAACAGATCAAAGTAGCCTAGAGAGTGTATGCTTTAGGTTACTCTCCTTCTAAACACATTGCAGCATTAGGTAAAAGAGAACAGAGAAAATGAAAAAGACACGGCTTCATGCCAAACAGGATACAAATATTTGTGTTGACTGGTATAACCATTCGAAAACACTTAGTTTAGTTTCTTATAAAATTAAACATTAATTTATCATTATCATTGTTCAGTTGCTAGGCCATGTCTGACACTCTGGGACCCCATGGGCTTCAGCACACCAGGCTTCCCTGTCCTTCACTGTTGCCCGGAGTTTGCTCAAATTCATGTTCATTGAGTTGGTGATGCTATCTAATCATCTCATCCTCTGTTGTCCCCTTCTCCTTTTGCCTTCAGTCTTTCCCAGCATCAGGTGCTTTTCCAGTGAGTCAGTTTTTCCCATCAGGTGGCCAAAGAATTGGAACTTCAGCTTCAGCATCAGTCCTTCCATTGAATATTCAGGGCTGATTTCCTTTAGGATTTACTGGTTGGATCTCCTTGCAGTCCAAGGGACTCTCAAGAGTCTTCTCCAGCACCACAGTTTGAAAGCATCAATTCTTTGGTGCTCAGCCTTCTTTATGGTCCAGCTCTCACATCTGTACATGACGACTGGGAAAACGTAGCTTTGACTATACTGACCTTTGTTGGCCAAGTGATGTCTCTGCTTTTTAATACAGTCTAGGTTTGTTATAGCTTTCCTTCCAAGGAGCAGGCGTCTTTTAATTTCATGGCTGCAGTCACCATCTGCAGTGATTTTGGAGCCCAAGAAAATAAAGTCTGTCACTGTTTCCACTTTTTCCCCATCTATTTGCCATCAGTGATGGGACCAGATGCCACAATGTTAGTTTTTTGAATGCTGAGTTTTAAGCCAGCTCTTTCACTCTCCTCTCTCACCCTCATGAAGAGGCTCTTCAATTCCTCTTTACTTTCCACCATTAAGATGGTATCACATGCATATGACATTTCTCCTGGCAGTGTAGATTCTACGGTGCGGTTGATGCAGGATGCAGACGGGCCTTCTGCATGCTGTGCTCTGCACAGAGGTTAGACAGTCATGGTGACACTGTTCAGCCTTCTCCTACCCCTTTCCCAGTTGTGAACCAGTCCATGGTTCCATGTAAGGTTCTAATTGTTGCTTCTTGACCCACATAACATGTTTTTCAGGAGGAGATAAGGTGGTCTGATATTCCCATCTCTTTAAGAATTTTCCAGTTTGTTGCAATCCACATAGTCAAAGGCTTTAGTGTAGTCAGTGACACAGAAGTAGATGTTTTCTGGAATTCGGTTTCTCTAGAATCCAGTGAATGTAGACAATTCGATTTATGTTTCCTCTGCCTTTTCTCAACCCAGCTTGTACCTCTGGAAGTTCGCCATTCAGCTCACTTCAGTTCAGTCCCTCAGTCATGTCTGACTCTTTCCCACTTCATGGGCTGCAGCACACCAGGCCTCCCTGTCCATCAAGAACTCTCGTGCTTGCTCAGACTCATGTCCATCGAGTCTATGATTCCATCCAGCCATCTCATCCTCTGTTGTCCCCATCTCCTCCTGCCTTCAATCTTTCCCAGCATCACAGTCTTATTCCAGTGAGTCAGTTCTTTGCATCGGGTGGCTAAATTATTGGAGTTTCAGCTTCAACATCAATCCTTCCAGTGAATATTTAGGACTGCTTTCCTTTCGGATTGACTTGTTTAGACTGGTGGTAAAGTCTCGCTTGAAGGATTTTGAGAGTAATCTTGTTAGCCTGTTAAATGAGCATAGCTATATGGTAGTTTGACCATTGTTTGGCATTGCCCTTCTTTGGGATTGGAATGAAAGCTGACCTTTTCTAGTCCTGTAGCCACTGCTGAGTTTTCCAAATTGGCTAACATATCGAGTGCAGCACATCACTTTTTAGGGTTTGAAATAATTCAGCTGGAATTCCATCACCTCCACTAGCTTTGTTAGTAGTAATGCTTCCTAAGGCCCACTTGACTTCATGCTCCAGGATGTCTGGTTCTAGGTCAGAGACCACACCGTCGTGGTTATCCAGGTCATTAAGATCTTGCAGAGTTCCTCTGTGTATTCTGTCCATCTTGTCTTACTCTCTTTTGCTTCTGTGAGGTCCTGGCCGTTTCTGTTCTTTATCGTGCCCATCCTTGCGTGAAATGTTGGTGTCTCTAACTTTCCTGAAGAGATCTCTAGTCTTTCCCATTCTGTTGTTTTCCTCTGCTTCTTCGCATTGCACATTAAAGATTACCTCTTTATCTCTCCTTGCTATTCTCTGGAACTCTATTCAGTTGAGTATATTTTTCCCTTTTCTCCTTTGCCTTTCTTTTCTCTTTACTTAGCTGTTTGTAAAGCTTCCTCAGGCAACCTCTTTGCCTTCTTGCATTTCTTTCTTTTTCTTTGGGATGGTTTTGGTCACCGCCTCCTGTACAGTGTTACAGACCACCTTATGTAGTTCTTCAAGGCACTCTTGTCTACCAGATCTAGTCTCTTGCATCTACTTGTCACCTCTACTGTATAATCATAAGGGATTTGATTTAGATCATACCTGAGTGGCCTGCGGGTTTTCCTTGCTGTCGTCATTTTGAGCCTGAATTTTGCAGTGTAGAGCTGATGATCTGAGCCACAGTCATCTTCAGGTCTGGTTTTTGCTGACCGTATAGAGTTTTTCCATCTTTGGCTGCAGTGTAATCAACCTGATTTCGGTGTCGACCCTCTGGTGGTGTCCATGTGCAGAGTCACCTCTTATGTTGCTGGAAGAGGGTGTCTGCTCTGACCAGGGCTTTCTCTTGGCAGAACGCTGTTCGCCTTTGTGCTCCTTCATTTTGTACTCCAAGGCCAACTTTCCTGTTACTCAAGGTACCTCTTGGCTTTCTACTTTTTCATTCCAGTCTCCTATGATGGAAAGGACTTCTTCTTTGGTGTTAGTCTAGAAGATCTTGTAGGTCATCATAGAACCGTCCAACTTCAGTTTCTTTGGCATTAGTGGTTGGGGCATAGGCTTGGATTACTATGATGTTGAATGGTTTGCCTTAGAAATGAACTGAGATCATTCTGTAGTTTTTGAGATTGCACCTAAGTACTGCATTTTGGATTCTTGTTGACTCAGAGCCACTCCATTTCTTCTAAGGGGTTCTTGCCTGTAGTAGTAGACGTAATGGTCATCTGAGTTGAATTTGCCCATTCTGGTACATTTTTGTTCACTGATTCCTAAGATGTCCATGTTCAGTTTTGCCATCTCCTGTTGAACATGTCCAATTTACTTTGATTCATGGGACCTAACACTCCAAGTTCCTATGCAGTATCGTTCTTTACTACATCGAACTTTCCTTTCACCACCAGACACTTCTGCAGCAGAGCACCGTTTCTGCTGGCCCAGCCTCTTCATCCTTTCTGGAGCTGTCAGTAATTGCCCTTCACTTTTCCCCAGTAGCATATTGGACGCCTTCTGACCTGGGGTACTCATCTTCCAGTGTCGTATCTTTGTGCTTTTTCATACTGGTTATGGGACTCTCATGGTAAGAATCCTGGGATGGGTTGCCCGTCCTTTCTCCAGTGGACCGTGGTTTGTCTGTAGTCTGCATCGTGACCCATCCATCTTGGTGGCCCTGCACCTTGGCTACAGCGAGACTGTGATCCGTCAAGGGGACGGCCTGGAAGGACACTCGTCTAGTAGCAGGGCTCTGGGTGTGGGCTCCTGAGACAGGGCTTCCGCCTTCTCTGCAGGGCTCTGGGTGTGGCTCCTGAGACAGGGCATCCGCCTTCTCTGCCTGCTTTAGAGGCTATCGCTCTTCTCTACAGTGGTCTTTATTCATGCTGGGTTTCAAATTTGATTAGAGAAACTTTGCCAAAGGGAAAAGTCGGCTGGAGACTGGGGGAGAGGACGTCGGGAGGGGCAGGCGGGAAGGACAGAGCGGGTCTGAGGCAGCTGAGGCTCTGTCCTCACGGGGCTGCCTCTTCTCCAGGTGTAGGCGGCCTTGCTGTGCACGGGGGTGGGGTGGGGGTGGGGGGGCATTGTTTAAATGAGTTCTTGCTTTGCAATTTACTCACTTAATCAGACATGAAGGTTTATTATCTTGTTTTCTTTCTCATAGATTTTCCAGAGTCTGAGAAATTGACTTTGTTCATTGCAAATATGTGGCATGATGTATTTATCTCTCAGTCGGTGATTAATAAGGCGATGCAGTTGGTAGCCAGGCAGCGCGCCAAGGGAGAAGTTCTGAACTGTTTGCGCGCCTTCCTCAATTGGGAGAAGGTGAGGTTTCTTTTTATTTTGTGCAATATTGCACACATAGACGTTATGTAAATGCTTTATTTG
>SJYA01007418.1:2441-17236 GCA_006410615.1 Neotragus moschatus
CAAGCACGAAGGACGGAACTGCTGCTGGCCTGCTGCACGCGTGCGCCAAGCAGTGCTTCACTAGAAGAACACACTTCTTTCCCCCAAAAGGAGTTGAAGGCGGCGTCATCGCCGCTCTGCCTCGCCTTTCTGCAGTACGAGAGGCGCGCTGTTGCACGGCGAAGTGCGGCCTTCGAGCTGCTGTCTTGGCAGTTGTCATGGTCCAGAGACAGACAGGAGGCACGTGCTTCAACCCGCAGGGTTGGTTGTGGAGTGCACGCGGCATGTACTTTACCAGCTGGAACTTCAAAAATAGCCAGCAAATGCACTCCCGCGGACCGCGTGAAGTCCATCAGCACGTACGACGTCGACATAACGGGGAGGCTCGTGGAGTAGGCGTGCCCCGCAACAGCGGCAACCACAAACCTGACGAAACATGCAACCCCGTGGAGTCTCGTAGAGCGCGCGTAGCATGCCCCTCACAGACTGCAAATCCAAGACTGCACGTAAACATGCGCCTCAGCAGCTGAAATTGTAAAACTGATTTAGTAAATTCACGCACCTGGGTGAAAGGCGCCGGCTCTCAGTTTCACACCGAAACGCACGCACGCACGCAAACAAACATGCAAGGCAGTCACTCACACGGGTCTGATATACTCCGCGTGTCTCGTTGCTGCTGTCTGTACATGTGAACTCGCGCATCCCACGTGCCTAAGAACAAGATTCAGGCCGGCGGCCGCTGTGCACACCAACATTGCCGTAGAGCCAGAGAGGCGCTGCCGAAGTCTCAGAGCGACCGGAACGCGCCTGCACGAGAAGTAAATAGCAGGTTTTGTGGCGCCCGGTTTGCATATCAGCCCTGCGCTACAGCTCGGCAGAGCTGCTGAGGGCTCAGAGAACTTGAAACGTGCGTGCATAAGCATTAGGCTCACGGGGAAGTGGCGATAGCCTGGCGTGCAGATATTACAAGGGACCCGCGCACGAGCTGCTAAGCACTCGGAGCTGCTGAAGAACCTGCTGTGTTTGGAATTTGCGACGGTCTTCAAGCGGGGGTCACCGCCTTTTGGACTGATCGCCGGTTCTTGAAGAGGTTGTTTTTGAGTCAGAAGTCGCAGAGTCGAGCCTGCAGAGCCACTCTAGCTGAATTTAGACTGGCACATCGAGTACGGGATGGGTCGAGAATGCATTGCAGTATGGGGGCCGCCGCATTGCTACTCTGTTCAACTGGGGGTACCCTTTTTGTGGTCGTGGAGAAGGTGCTAATGTGGTGTGACAACGTGGCCGAGAGGGTCAAGTAAACATGCGCACATCAATGCATGACTGCTAAGAGCGACAGATCGCCTGTCGAAACTTGTCTGGGGAAGGTCTGACAGGGGCCACTTTTTTGTAGGAAATGCGACATTCTACGGGTGACCGACAGGCGCCCTACTTTTACAGCGTCCAAAATCGCTTGCACCTCAGACTAGTCAAGAAGCCACATTTCCACCCCTCAACAGCGAGAACACTGCCTTCTGGTAGATAGGGACCAGAACCGCGGGGGCGTGACACTCGTCGTTTTGGCGTCCCCGGCGCCCGCGTCACGCTAGCGTATGTGGCGCCTGATTCTTCGACGCTCGGACGGCAGGACACCTGCGAACCGGAACACCTCTCGTCTTGGTATTGTGCAGGGTAGAGATCGTTGTATTTGATGGGGATACTTCCACGTGCGAGCAGAGGATGCCTGCATCCCCGGTCGGTTTCCTCTGCTATGAAAGCTGACCTTCATAGCAGTCGAGACAGTGGCACGGTCGTGGGATTCAGCTATCCACACTCAGCAGCTGAGCAGCTGTTAGGGCCATGAGAGCGACGGGGGGTTGAGGCAAGGCGCAGCACGAGCCGGAGTTGCGGGATCTGCGCCACTAATAATCAGAATAAATGCGTGTTTGATGCGTCAGTTGCCTTTCCGGAGTCATCTAAGCGGCAACAGCGTTGCTATTGATAAGTATAAGAAGTGCTAGCTGTATCGGCGCAGGATGTGTCACCGGGTCACTCCGGCGGCACGTGCTTTCAGGTTAGGATTGTAGACCTTCCCGCAACCTTCCCTCTTCGCCTGGATACTATAGCTCCACAGTGTGAACTAGCTAGCGCGGCTTAGGAGAGCCTGGGACAACTTCAGCCCGTGCGATTCCGTATAGGAATGCTGCCGCCGGGATGTCAGAGCTGAGCGTTCACACGGCGCCGAGCGCCGTGTCAACCTGCGCACGCGCGGGGCCTACGATACCTAATCTGCGGAGAAGCGCTTCCATGTCAAGACTGCATACGAAGATGCTGAGTTACGGATTCTCCTGTGCGAATCTCGAGTTGTCGAAACTTCCACGGCAGTAGATGAGGTGAATCCGCCGAACACATGTTCGCGCGCACATAAACCCGGCGCCGTTCCACCTCTGCATTTTGCCTTTGACACTGGCAGAGGCGGGGCAATACCAATTCAGTAAGCACACTTGCCCGCTAGCACGTACACAAGAAGAAACGCCTCATGTATTTCGAAGCGTTCAACTCCGTGGGGACAGACAGCCATTTGCAGCGTCTCTCTACCACGTGAAGACCTAATCACCACTAAAGAAGCCGGAGCAGATGCCCAGCCAGGAAGGGGGCCAATGTGTCTCCTGCCGAAAGGGGTGGCCAAACGTTGAGCCGCCGCCCACTTTCGAAAACACGCGTCTGTCCCTGTGGAGCAATCGCATTTTCACTTGTATCAGCAGAAGAAGACGTGGGAAATTGTATCACCCACGTCAATGTGAGAAAACCTAGTAAACTATTGAATTCGGATCTTCCGTAAACACGGAGTCTAACGCACGTGACGAGCGACTGGGCAACAATCCCGAAACAGACGCCAAAGACTCCTCCACTCCCGGCGTTTCGCCTACCAGCTCCACACGCGAAAGTGCGAGGAGCTCTGTTATTCTGGGAGCTACGTGCATCTCCCTAAAACTTTTCCACCGCTTACGGCTGTCATCGCCAACTTACTGCGAGCCCCAGACACCACACTGAACACGAATTCTGTACGTGCCACGTGTATATCGATCATTTGCATCCTCTTGTCATCCACAGGTTCCACATAAGGTCGATTCTGCTTTGAGACCGCAGCAGCGCACAGCCGCCAGCCACAAGGACGACAGGCATAGAGGGATCAAGAACACGGCTCTGGTTTCTGGAGTGCGCGCAGCCTCTGGAGACCCTCCGAGACCGGAAGACCGCCGCCACGACCGCGGTGATATCCCTCGACGACCCGCGTACTAGGCTACCTCATGGAGCACCGATGACGCCGTTGGAACTGGTTTGAGCGGCATTACCTCAAACGACTTCCTCTGGAGCAGAGGGAACAAAGGCTGGCTCTGGGGCGACGCTGTTGCGACAGGCTGGCCTGCTCGGCCTAGGCTCACGCATTACGGAAGGACGATACTGGAGAGGAATGACGCTGCCTCTATTCGAATCAGTGTAAGCGGCTGGGACCGTCGCAGTGGAGCACCGTTCGGAAGTGCAGGCCAGACTGCGTCGAGGCGTCCTCCTCCCTCCTGCGCTCTCAAACAAGGAAGCTCGGGGCCCGCTGGCGGCCCCTCCAACGATAGAGGCGCGTAGGCTGTCCGTACCATCCCCAATGACTCCCATGATGCTTCGTCGATTCTTTCCCGCTTGCTTTTTCTGACGTTTCGCCTCGTCCTTCACGTACTGATGAAATAGAATCTTGATGATATCCTCAGGCCCCTGGAGGCCTGTGGGCATCAGAAGGCACTAGTACGCACGACGGTCGTTTCTGGTTAGGGACGCTGCAAGCGTCTCGCCATCATATGCATACAATACGACTACCGGACCCTTATACAAGGCCAGTAGAGCCCTTAAGCTTGTGGATGTGCTGACGCATCCGAAGTGGCGTGCAGGTGAACGGAGGCTTACTCTACACTGCTACAGCGCAAGCTGAGCGCCAACGCACCGACTCAATCAGGTCACAGCTCCCCATCCCCCCTCGCCCCTACAGGTACTTTTTGTGCTCACAAAGCACGCCTCTCCGAGATGCTACCGTTCCATAAGCATCTGACGTACAAAAAAGGACACCATGGCCCTCCCCGCGTTCTGGTTATTTTGACTAGAGGGCGAAAGTCTCCTCGACATGTTGCCTGCAGTGTGACTCGTGGAGTCGCGGGGAGCCGCTGCCTGCACCGCAACTGAAGTGCTATCACAGCAACTCTAGTGATCTTCTGAGTGTCCCAGCAACTTCAGCTGCTGACCCGCCTGAGACCCTTGTGGGTCACACTTGCTGCCAACGTGCAGCTCAGCAGCACAACGCATTTCCTATTGCACTGGTGGCACCGTCGAGATGTAAAAACACGTAGGCGCGTCCCCTACGGCCGGCCCGCAGAGGTTCCGCTGTGTCCGGAGGTTCTTCAACCGCGTGTCCTTGGAAACACGACGCTACCGCGTCACGTACCTCGACCATGATACTGAGCTGCGGCTTGCTTCCGCGCAAGACTTAGAGCTTGAGCGTGCACGGTGCCCTTTCCTCGCGATGTCACCGCCTGATACTCTCCTGACGACAAGAAGTGTGAACCTGTGTTTCTTGAGAGTGTAGTGCAGTTGCGTGAACTGCTGTCACCCTACCCACGCTTGACTGTGTTCTCGAAAACATTGCCGACACGTCTCCACTCACGTGGGCGCCCACACGGTGCCGGCCGGCACACGCAACGTATGCTGTGGGGCTTTGGTATCCGGAATACGGACGCTAGTATACCGGAATGGTTTCGCCTACACCGGGAGCGTGTGGTGCTTCACCGTGACTGTCACATCAAGTGAGCCGCAATAGGAGGGCGCTGCGAGGCGCGAGTCGACACGCTCGTGCTCTACAAGTGACCAAGTACGAGTAGGCCCTCAGCCTTTAGTCTCGACATCCTAGGGCGACACCTTGGCGATACTGGACAGAAGCTCGCCCGTGTCCTTTTGCGGAGGCACTGACCTCGTGAAGTTTTCGCCGAACACAAGGCCCATGTGTCTAGAGCAAGGTCAGGCATCTGGATCATGCGCCCCATCGTCTCCTTGACCCGCTCTTCCTGCTTCGCCTGCAGCGCGTCTGCCTTGGTAATCAACACGCAAATGATGCTCCCGCAGACATCGCGAGCTCGTTGGATGACGGGGTCCTGGCACCACTTCGACACTTCCGCTTCCAGGTCTTTGCATTCTTTTCCATCCACGCAGACGAAAATCACTCCGGCGCCTGTCCAGAGCGTCTGTCCGCCTGTCTCCGTCGCCGCCTGCGCCGCGCACACGTGCGTGGGGTACATGACAGTGAGTGTCAGCCACTCGAAGCCTACTTGCTATGCACGCTTTAATCTTAATATTACCCCGCTGTAGTAGCACGCCCGCGCGTACGCCCGACACAAGCTAAGCGAAGGTTCGCAGGAACATGATCCTAGCAGCTGCTGTCTGTATACAAGAACACTTCTAGATGGAGCGTGAAGCAGACGCACTGACATCCCGATGCGGCTTTTGAAGCAGCAAAAGAAGAGAGAAGATGGAGCAGCAGCAGCAGCAGAAGCCGCACCCAGAGAGGAAACTTGTTGCTGCTGCTGCTTCTTGTGTTGGTGGACGGCCACAAGGCGATCTAGGATTGGCACATCGTGGCCTATCATTCTGTCTATCTTCCGGCCGTAGGTGGGCACACCAGGTCAACCGTAGTGCAAGGAAAGGGGTGGTGATGACACGCTGGAGTGCAAACGGGTAGGGACATTGGTGGCGACGCCGCGCGTACCCACGCCGAGCGACGAGAGACAGGGGTCATCCGCTCACGATTAACAAGAGGGTAAGATACGATACCGGTGTGCTACGCGCTGCAGGCAAATAACCTCGGGAGAATGGAGTGTACGCCCTGGGCCGGCAGCCCGTAAATATATGTCTTTTCGTCAGTTCTTACGTAGCGAGGAGTATCCCACAGATTCACGTAGGCGAGGCCTCCTGTCGGTTCGCTGACCAGCCAGACCTTCGAGCCCATTCGCAACGTGTGCGGGCTGCCTCTGTTCTCATAGTCAAAAAGGTTATTGATATACCTGTACCGCAACGACATGAAAAAAGACAGAGAGTCTTGTACAACTGGTGGCTGGCACGGTGGCGTCAACCGAGCGCAACCTCTAGTCGACTGTTCGGTGCATACTGTGAAAGGGAGGCCCTGCTGAATACCCGCAGCCGCCTGACTTACGCTTACGCTACTCTGTATTGTGCGGAAAGACGCCTACGTGCGCAACGAATGTCTACGGGCGCGCAGCGTACGCGCGATGCAGGCATTCTGGAAAAAGGCTAGCTCAGCCGGTTGCCCTGGAGGGCGGGGCACCAATGCAGCCAGTAGCGTACTCGAGGATAAGCGTGCGAGCTGACAGTTCCGTGCCTGTCGATCACCACGTCACTTGAGGGACATTTCTGCTGGCTGCCGCAGCGTGTGTTAACAAGTGGCCAGCTACCTGACAGGAGGCGGCCTCTTGCACGAAGACGGGGGCAAACATACACAGCAGAACCTGGATACGACGGCGTTCAATGCGATCTTGCCGACCGTACGCTGGCAGGACGCACATGCTCAAATCACATCATGTCTTGCAGGCTGCTGCACCTGACAGCAGCTCCGGGGGGCCTCGCGCTTACTCGTTCTTCGAATGTTCGGCCCGCCGTCGCGATGCCTACGCTATAGGTACACAGAATCTCAAGGGTGTACCTAGCAGCGTATTCACACTGAGGCGACAGTTATCGAGTGCGCGTTAACGCGTGAGGGGAACGCTGCACAAGAGGCTCCGCGACTTAGTTCCGGGAGGGATCTTTTGTCGTAAAGTCAGGTACTGGCACACGGGGACTTACTGAGACCGCAGACGAGACGACTATCCTTACGAAAGAATTCGTGAATGTATTCTTTGGAGGTTTCAAGCCCTACCGTTCAAAGATGCTGCTCCTGCCGCTGAACGGGCTGCCCACAAGAATAGCCTTCAAGCGGAACTCCGGGACTCTGGGCGTCCTGGCAGGAAGGGGGTTGGCTTTGCCCCTGCTACTGAAAGCCCCGCCCATCGTAGAAAACTATAGAGAAGCAGTAGTCATTTCATTATACGTCTGTATCTCCGCCCCGGCCACACAAAGAAACGCGAGAGTCTCCGAAGCGTCAGGGAGACCGGGCAGCCGCGCGCGTAAATATTGAGGCTTGCCCATAAACGAGGGCTTTAAAGCCAGACTTTTCTGCTACATACAAATCAAAGTGGAGCTGAAGTCGTCGCCGTCAGGGACAAGCGAAACAACCTGCCGATCAGCCGCCGACCAACAGCTGAGAAAGCGCCCTCCTTGCCGCGGTGCAGAAGTGTAGAGAAGGAAAAGAATAATGCACTCTCTAAGGCTGATGCCGCTGTGCGGCGAAAAGCCGAAACGGTTTCCTGACACGGAGTTGCGGGCGGCGTAGTTTTCGCCTACATCTTGAAACGAGCAGTGAGGCACATCCGCTTGCGTGACGGCGGTCCAGCCACGCCGAGAAGACCAAATATAGCTGCCACTCTCTCAAAGAGTAGATAGAGAGGACTGTTTCGCGAGGACAACCCGGATGGGTCTACGCAAGCCGCTTGAACCCTGCTGGTGACGAAGGAAGGGTCTATACAACGGATTACTCCCCTCGTGCGAGCGTGATCAGGGCTCTGTGCCCTAGCCGGGAATGACAGCGTCAACCTCACCGAGAGCTCTATGTATTCACCGAAAAGGAGCGGCTGCTTCGCGGTGAGACGTCATCGCGGACAAGCCGGTCCTCTGCAGGTATAGCATCTGTTGAAATATCGTCGGCAGATTTCACCCTCACAGACACTGCTGAGCAGGGTTCGGAAGTCATGTGCACGTGGAACGCCTTATGAACGACGAGCCGTCGCCTGCGGCGCAGCACACCTGCTCATGGCGCACCTGCATCGACAAAAACGATGCTGTGCCACAACGCAGACCGCAGTGAACTACACGGCGGAACGCGGCAGAGGCATCGGGGCTGGAAGTCGCCGTAAGAGCCGCGGGGAATAGGTTACACGCCCCGGCTATTATGAACCTTGTGTGAGCTCTCGTTTGTTTCGACTGACAACAATGAGGTCCTTGGCTATTGCAGGTCTTCACTCCTTCTCGCTGGCCCTCGTGTGCAGCGTGATCATGGCATCGGGACGACGCAGATCAGTCGCTGGAACACGTAAGACACGAAGCAATGTTCTTGACTGGGCTAGCCGCCTTCACTCGAGCCCAGTATCGTAGCTGCTACAAGAAAGGAGCTGCGGCCTGCGTTTTCTGCTGTTGCAGTGGCACAGCTAGATCACGGTCACTGCACAAGGGAACACCACCACACGGCTTCCGTGCATGCGTGTCCAGCCCGCGCTTGACACGCGCGAGGCGGATCTCGAACACGTGAGCCTTTGCAAGTCAAGAGTTTCGACACTCTCACTATGCGAAAGGCGTGGACGTCAGGCATGCGTGTTCGCTCTCGGCAGGCACGTGTGGGGCCGTGACATTGTTTCGTATGCCAGTCGTGTGACACGCCGGCGTGCCGCCCGTGAACGCAGCTCTCGCTGCCTTAGTAACAGATTTCCATGTGTCGTCCTGACGGACGTTTCCGCGTTTGGGGTGCACAAGCCGTCGGAGGATCTCACAGCTGTACGTTGCCTATGTGCAACGTGTAGCTGTATCGCGACCGCGAACCCCTTGCTACAGGAGCTGGCTGCATGCGAACGAGGGGCTCAGCTCGTATATAGGGAGAGAAAAAGTCAAAAGGAGAACTAGGCTACCTCCTACTCAGGCGGTGCTACGTGACTTACGGAAAGCCGCCACGTAGGCTCCACTGTCAACAACGAATGCATCTCAGGCGCCGACGATCGTGCCCCGGATGGCACAGCTGCCTGGGCAACTGTACGGGAACGCTGAGCTCCTCTCCGCAGCCACAAGCCTAGCTCACCCGGCGCAGAGGACTTCAGCATCAGAAGACGCTTACGGAGTGAACAAACGATCAACGGCCGTCGCTACCCACTGAAAAGGAGCCGCGCACATAAATATTCCCGCGAGAAAGGGACAGGCACGAGTGTGCACATGTAGACACATGATACTCCGCCGGGTGGAGCATCGCAATGCAGTGCGGCGGGGACTGTTACGCCTCGTACTTCACAAAAGCACACGGCCCCCACACGGCTCGAACAGGCGGAATATGCTGCGGTGACGTCAGAGCTGTTCTTGTGGTGCGGTGCTCTGAGAGCACGTGCACGGTGGCTTTGTCGTAGCCAACTGCGATACCCTACGGGCAGGGCGGGTCTATCAGTTGGCCCGCTGGGACGTACTCGGCTTTTTCAGGTCGCGAAATCTCAGCCACGCACGGCGGGAAGCGCCATATCGTGGCAGGAGCGTCCACGCTCACAGAAGCCTTGGATTTGGACTACGGCACTCATTGTCGGCATGTGCTAGAAGTGCCTGTGTCCCACTGTCTTAATCGTACACGAATAAGCCATGGGGGCACTGAGAAGATCATGTAACGCCACGAAAGCTCTGAACTTCGGTCATAGCATTCGTTCTCGGCATGCTTCAGAAGTGGCTGTGCCCCGTTTCCTTCGTCGTAGGCGCATGGGTCACGGGTGCGCAGAGCAGGCCACATCGGCGCGCTCTAGATGTATTTATACCAGTGCACATGTGCGACCGTGGAGCCGAGCACGGTCTCCGACTCCTGGCAATAGAGACCACCGCTGCTCCACGGAACTTCTTGACTTTCATCCACCAGGCCGCTGGCGGTAGGCGCTGAGAGCCCTTCTGGGCCTGGCGGCCGCTGCGCTGGATATCGCACAGCCTTTCCCTTGTGCAGACACTGGCAGGCGGCGCAACAGTGAAGATCGCTCGCGAAGTGCTAAAACATAGCGCTTTACGCCGTTCGCGGGTAGCGACTTCGCCAAAGAAACTGTGTAACATGCGTAGGTGGGTGGTCTCAGCACAGGCTGCGCGGTCGACACGCCTCTCGTACCGCCGCCGTCGCACGAGCGCATACTGCGCATGAAAACACGTATGTGGGGCTGGTGTATCCTACTTCGTTAGACATAGCGCGCGCGGCGAGGGGGAATCAAGACACGGTGCAGAATGCCACCTGCAAGACGCGTACGTGGACAAAAACGACTTTTTGAGACAGATACGTTCCACGTCATGCGTAGGTGCATACGCGTATGCACGCCTACCAGGCTATTCTGCACCTGCGTGCCTTTCCTGTCCTGGGTTGCGAGTGCATCTGCTCCCGAACTCATAATTGCGTCCTTGTTTTCATGTGCTGAGGGTGACCACGGGTGCGTGAATACGTTGAAGGAGTACGCCCGCAGCCGCGTCAGATGCTAAGGGAGACCGCTAGTGCGCGAGTACGCGGAAACACATACGACCTAGTCGATTCTGGCGAGACGCTTTCAGCTGTGTCGCGGCTAGCCTACGCAAACTTCCAGGTGCACGCTCGGAGACGCATCTTCGCGAAATGCTCGCTGTGTGCTTTTACTAGTTCGCAATCCTTCAATCGTCAGTTGCAACCCTGAGGTGCTCAACATTATTCCGCACAAACCTCCTCCGCTTCAATGGCACAGTAGATGAGAACGCGTCCCGTGCGGGGACGCACATGCCGCGGCATGCCTCCGGTGCTAATCGCCGCATACGGACCTACCAGGCCCATTCAGCTCTGCGCGAGAATCGCGCGCCTGCAGGCTCATTGCCGCAAAAATTGTCTGTCACAGGCGCGGAGACAGATTTGCCGCCGCCCCTACTCGTCTAGTAGCCGCGCAGGCGCACTCTGCCGCAGCGGGAGGGCCTTGCTATGGCCCAGAAGACCACAGTGCAGAATAGACCGAGCTGGCCTCTCACTTTGCACGCTACCCTGCAATGAGCACGAGGCGCGACGGATGGACGGGGGAGTCTTCAGCAAGTAAAGCAGAGATGTCTCGACGCAGCGAATACCCACAACGTGACGACCGGCAGCAAGACCCGCTTACAAAACCCTCCCGGGGAGTATCTTGGCCAGGAAGGGAGGCTCACACGCCTTAGCATCTGAATATACGGCCCGGTGGTGAGACCGCGCGTGGCTGCCGCCCGTCTGGGGGAGGTTGAGGAGGATCATGAAGTCTGTATAGTGAGCCGTCCGCAGGATTGCTCTACGCCCCGCGAAGGTTGCCGCAGTGGAGGGCAGAACACGCGCGTTTGCACCAGCAGGAGTGTCCCAACACGTACCGCCGATGTCCGTCCACGACAGTCTACGCTTACTGAGGTGCGAGGACCGCGTTCGCGTATCTCCTAGGCACAGCCTTAAGCCTTCCGCATGGCCAACGGAGGAGTCAAGCCAGTGTTCGTCATCCAGTCCCTCCAGCAGCGTGCTCATTTCTCGTCGTTGTACTGGACTGCACCACGCCCTCAAGTCGGTATACGACGAGATCATGTACGGAAAAGGCTGTAAAGAGCGAAATCTCGGGTGCTCCGTGCCGAAGTCCTCAGTGGGCACACAGGGTGCTGATGACTGCGAGCATCCGTCACTGTGGATGACGCGCTCCGAAGGATTTAAAATTAGCACCTCTTCCCTCCCAGGCACGCCTATGGATCTGTCGCGAAGCACGCTCTGTGAGTGTGCAGCCTGACCTGAAAATAAACTCTACATGAACATCTTACACGTCTCTGTTTCCTGCTTCCGGATGAGCAGCTCCTCCCTCCCAGCGCTTCTAGCATTGTTGCCGGGGTTCTCAGCGCCGTTGGGCCAAAGCTACGCTCACTATTTTCTTCATGTTCCCCTCGTTTCGGCCTCAATACACCGTCTTTGCGTCAGCCTGCCTCGCAACGTGGGCGTATGGACGGACACTCAGAGTATGATAGCCCACGTCCGACAAGCGGGAGGCGGCCTCGGAGGCCTGCTTGTTGCTCAGTGACTCGGCCCTTTCGCTGGCCGTAGAATTGTGCGTCTCCGTGTTCAGACGCCGGCGTCCTGCGTGTACACGTGCTCTGCACTTCTGCTAAGAGCCCTCATGTACTCGCAGCTAACGTGTGCATTTGGTCGCACGGCTACACGCCTCTACGTGCTCGTCCCCTACAGCTGATGCACAGCGACGGAAGGACCTCTCCTGTGTTACGTCCTAGTAAATCGTGCAACGCTGTTCAGAGAAGCGTACGTGGAAGTTTCATAGCCGAACAAGAACGGCAGAGGCTTCGTGCAGGCAATATTCGTACTGGTACGCCGATGGGCCGTATTAATGGGCGCCGCGCGCTGTGTACGGCCCCAGCAGAGTGGGTCGCCGTGGTGGCCTGACAGCATCGCTAGCTTTCAGAAAAATGACCGCCAGGCGTCGCACGTGTTGTACACGTTGCTACACGGATACGTTTATGAGGGACGGAGACGTGCCCAATTCAAATGCAGAATAGAGCCTTTGCACTCCCTAGCCGGTTCAGGTGGTGTTAAAATTCCACGACACAAACGTTGTGGGCGGTCCGCCGTTGCGCGCGGTACACCGCTTACTCGTATGCCTGTGGTGGGTGGCGTTAGTAGGCACACTGCGGAAAAGTTCAGTTCTGCTAGCTGAGAAGACCTGGCAGATGAAGCGTCGCAGCAGTCACCCGCGATACGAGGCCGCCGCGACTGCTGCACAGGCACTATTCCCGTACGAGACTTCGTTATGTGAAAAGCGCAGATGAAGTCATCTGAAGGTTAGAATTCGACACGGGTAGAAAGTTCACTGCCTTTGCAGCTGTCGTACACCTTAGCGCGCGGGCAAAGCAGAGAGACGGCAGAGCAGATTTATCATAGCGGACCTCTCCGTTCACCTGCGATGTCCTGGAAAAGAAGCTTTGAAGAGATATTTCCGCCGTAATTAGGGGACAACCCAATCGAGTCAGAGGTTCACGTGTTCGTAAACGCCGGCAATTCTGTTTTCCTGCCCCGTGCGCCAGCCTTTGGCTGACTCGCTAGCGCGGCGCGCCGTACACTCCTCTCCTACGCCACCACTTCGCCGCTACCCGCTGTAGTGTGAGGTCTCTCCCGAGATTCTGGGAGCGCCTAAAGCGGTTGTTGTTGCCGTACACAAGGCGCTAAGATCGTTGCAGCCTTTTGTGTTGGGGAATATAGGAAACGTTCGGTTTTCATCATTTGCGGGCATTCAAGAAGCTACTATTGTGGTGGCGTCTGACTGCTGGGCCTCGTCTTTCATCTGTTTGACGGAATACTAAAGAGCATCGAGTTCGTCTCTTCTCTAAAGCCGTGCGGTGCCGCCGGCCTCCTGTTTTCCAGCAGCATCTGCGAGAGCACAGACGGAAGAAAAAAGGAAGGATCTTGACTTCGTGACGTTATATTTTTCATATAATTCTCGACCATGGCAATCGGAAAAGGTAAGAAGCGTCGTCGGAACCCGTTCACGCTTGGCCGCTGGTGTAAATACACCGCAGAAGCTTCGGAAAATTTACGAACAGCGCCATGCGTCGCTCGCTTCCTATGTGCGTGTGTGAAAAATAAGGGGAAATATGGAAAATGAAATATATCCCTTTCGTAGCAGGGGTCTCCACGCATTTCTCTCTGCTTTTTGCTCTCTCCTATTTCACTGAATCAAGAACGTGCCATCGCTCCGGCGGTGTCCGTGGCAGACACGGCCGGCCGCCGCAGAATTTTGACCGCGGAGAACACACACCTTTTATTATGTTGCCCGTGCAGCTCATTTATAGAGACTGCTAACTTTCGGTTTTGGAAGTGTTAGTGGCCAGCAGTTCGCAGTTTTTCGTCCCTGGGAGCCACGTGGCCGGCTCGAGGTTTGCCGCTGCCCACCGCGGTCCCACGGGCTGGCCGCGAAGGCCGGCCGCTTGTGCCTGTTTCTCCTGACGATGCCGCGTGCTCGGATACGTCTCCTCTTGTCTGGGACTACCAGTGCCCGTAGCGCGCAGCTCTGCATATGCGCTGTGCGCGTCTGCACACCGCTGTGCAAGGAAAGGAGGGCGCAGTCTCGCAAGCGTGGCATGGGGTCGCACGCTTCACCTTATTCTCACCGATAGACAAAGTGTTTGCGTTGTCGCAGACCTCACCTTCTTCTCACCAATAGACAAACCGTTTGCGTTGTTTAGCTTTGGAGGAGAACCGCCACACCTTCGGTCCTGCAGCCGCGAACTTCCCAACATGTTCATCACGATGGGTGTGCCCAGTCCACTTGGCAAAGCCGGATTTTCGAAGGGTAAGTCAGGTGGACACTCTCAGACGTGCTTCGCGTACATAGGGCAGATGCCGCCGGACGCAGGCGCAGTCTAAAGCTGAGGTGGCCCGACTCTGTAGCTTTACCTGCGAACCGGCAGAATCTTAGTGGGATGCCCCGATTCTCCACCTTCCTCTGGTAAACGGCAAACAGAGGACTACATGATATGCTTGCATCTGCCTCCCTGCGCAACGAGGTGACCTCTTCCCCACCCTCTCGCAGTCCTCTATGCATCAAGTGGCGTACCCGTATCGTGGCCCTACTAAGAGGAACGTTCGAGTAGTCCTGCTTATATCCCACCGCCCCATCCCTACTACTACCACTTCCAAGAGCGGTGCTGCGTGTCCACTCATTTCCAAGAGCGGTACTGCGTATGCACGGGTACGACGAAGGGGGCGGTACTGGCTTTCCTCGATCATTTGCTTGGGGACGAGGGCTCTTGCCATCTCGTGCTGTATTCGGCTGTCCTCTGTCTGGTGTCCTTGTTGTGTAGTGTAGTCCTCTCAACTATATATATATATACGTATGTATATATTCTCTCTCTCTCTGCATATACGTATGTATAGTGAATATACAGGCGCA